>ML828323.1:0-12039 GCA_009831015.1 Picea engelmannii
TTTTTCATTCTATCCTAAAATAATTGAGTTTTGTTGTACACCTCCTCTCTCATTTGTTGAACATGGATGAGATTATTTATTCTTCTTTGAATGTCATTTATTTTGGAATCTTGTTCCTACAACAATTTCATAACTGGCGGCCCTAAATAAGTAGGAAATAATTCCTCCATACCATACACAAGTTGAAAGGTTAAAGTAGCAATAGATTTGTTTGTGGTAACCCTATCTGCCCACAATGCATATATGAGCTTCTTATGCCAGGCCTTTTTGTTTTCCTGCAACAAATTTTGGATAATTCTACTTAGACTTTTGTTGGATGACTCAACTAATTCATTTCCTCGTGGATAATATGTTGTGGAATGGCTAAGAGTTATGTTGTAATCATTGGATTTTTTTTCCATCCTCTTAGATTTGAAGGTTGTTGCATTATCATTTATTATTCTAGTAGGACAACCAAACTTGGATAGAATATTATTTTCCAGAAACTGAATGATGACAGTATCAATAGCTTGTCTTGATAGCACTACTTCAATCCACTTAATGAAATAATTTGTAGCTGTCAATATCCATTTGTGTTGGCCAGAATATGATGGATGGATCTCACCTATGAAATCAAGGCCCCATTGTTGAAATGGTGCCTTGACTGAAATTGGTTTCAAAGGTAAGGGAGAAAAAAAAAATTCCCCTGAAAAATATGACATTAATGGCAACTTGTGACCTCCTTATACACATCAGAGAAAATTGCGGGCCAATAAAATCCTGCTCTCAGTATCTTATCCACCATGGCTTTCCAATAATGGTGTCCTCCACAATAACCCTTATGAAATTCATTGATAGTTTTCTTCATCTCATCCTCTAATAAATAATGCAACAAAATCCCACCTGGATCTTTCCAATACAGAACACCATAAAGTATGCAAAATTTGGTTGCCTTTAATTTCAAAAACCTAGCTTTAGTTTTGCTTAATTCAGGATGAGCTTATAGATTTTGCAAAACATATATAATATCATTATACCATCGAGATGCAAGAAACTTATGTCATACTTGTGGTGTTGATTCTTCATTTGAATTATCTGACAGTTCTGCAATAAAACCCATCCCCAACACTTCATAGTTTGACTGATTCATCATCTTGGAAAGTCCTTGACCCTTGATAAGCTTTGTAGGATTTATCTCCAAATCATATTCCAAAAAAATTGCTATCCATTTTCCTCTTTTTCCTTTAGGATCTGGTTGAGTCAAAATATCTTTCACAACATTAGTAGGCACAAAAGAAACAATATGAGAATGCATAACACAAACTCTAAATTATTTCAAATATTTCACCAACGCATAGGCTTGCTTCTCCATGATGTTGTACTTCAATGGAGAATCCCTTAAATTTTTGTTGTAGTAAGCTATGGGTTACTCAAATTCTGTTCATTTTTCTGCAATAGGACCCCTGCAATCATATGTTTTGAGGCAAAACACAATATGATGAATTCATTTAATTGTAGTCTGGACTAGCTAAAATTGGTGCCTTGGTTAATGCCATTTTAATATCATCAAAGGATTTATTGCTTCTACTATCCATTTCATTTCACTTCCTTTCCTCAACATAATGGTAATAAACTTTATAATTTCTGCAAGATCAGGAATAAACCTCCTCAAAAAATTCACCCTTCCAAGAAAAGATTGTACCTCTTTTTTTCTCCTAGAGATATTGATTTTTTGGATTGCAGCCACCCTACCAGGATCTATCTTGATTCCCTCCTTTGAAATGACATGGCCCAACATCTTGCCCTCTTGCATCCAAAAATTTGACTTTTTAGGGTTAAGAGAAATACCAAACTTTCTGCATTTTGGAAAACCTACTTCAAATGATTCAAATGATCATCATCATATACGAAACAAATTGTGATATCATCCAAGGAAATAAAAACAAACATGTCCTTTTCCTATGCAAAGGCTATATCCATATCCCTTTGAAACATTTCTCCTGCCTTCATCAGCCCAAAGGGCATCTTGGCATACATAAATGTACCCCTTGGTGTGGTGAAGGTTGTCTTCCCCTGATCATCTGGATGCACCATAATATGATTGTATCCTAAAAAACCATCCAACATTGATATGCACCATAATCCGATTGTATTCTAAAAAACCATCCAGCATTGATATTCGACAGGGGATAATTGTCTTTGAGGGAGACTCTGTTCAAATTCCTAAAGTCCACACACAATATGATTTCTCCATTTTTATTTCTAAAAGGAACAAGGTTACCCAACCACTTAGAAAACCTCAAATAAACAATTATATTAGATTCAAACAATTTTCTTACTTCCTTTTTAATCAAGGGAAACAATAATGGATTAATCCTCCTTAGTTTATGTTTGAAAGGTTTATGGCCTTCTTTCAATGGAATAATATGTTGGATTATGTTTGTGTCATATACCTTAAAATATTCATAACTCTAGGTAAATACATCTGAAAACTCCTTCATTAGGTGTGCATAGCTCTCGTTATTTTCTGAAGTCAAAGATTTGGAATTTTTTATGAACTTTGGTGCATTTTCTGTCCCAATATTGCATTCTTCCACCCTAGTTTCATTTGGAGTAATTTTAGGATTCTTTTTCACTAGTGGAACTAAACCCTTAGAAATAACATTATTTTTTAGTTGAACAATATCCTTACCAACAATTTGATTTAGATAATCATCTGAATTTGAAAGAAAACCTGATTCTGTACTCTAATCAGAAAGATTTTCCTAATCAATATGGGTATTTGAAAATTCTTTTGATAGTTGGAGAAACTTGATGACTTGTTGATCATCCTAAAACACCTGCCAATACTTGACATTATTACGCACTGTTGGCCTATGCCTGACTTCAACCTCATACTTCTTGTTTGGATGTATGGGAATTTTAAAAACATTGGATGAAGTAGCTAAAGCATCTTCAATCATATTTTGTCCTCTTGGTATTAGTGAAACATCATATTCTGTGAAGTATTCCAACAGATCCAAGACTTCATTTATGTATTCCCTCATCATGGGGTGCTTGGTCTGATAAAAACCTTTAGTTTTATTTATTACTAGTTCATAATCTCCATGTACAACTATTCTTTCTGCCCCCAAATATTTCAAAGTGTTTAGACCCAAAATCAATGCCTCATACTCAACCACATTATTTGTACAGTTAAAAACCAACTTAAAGGAACAAAGTTTTGAAGCACATTTTGAGGGAATAATCCAAACACCTGCACCTTCTCCCTCTCTGCTGACAACTCCATCAAACTCCATGTTCCATAACCCATCCTCTTCACTATTTTTCTGATCTGAAATATGTTTTGCTTGCTGATGCTCGATATTATTTTGATCCTCCTCCTCAAAACAAAAATCATTATAAAAAATTGTAGAGCCAATATCAGTATCAACTGAAAAGATGGGATGATTGTTAAGTTTGTCTTTTCTACTCACCATGTATTTCAGCAAAACTTCTCTGTATAGCCTTGTTTCCTATCCAAAGACTGGAACATTTTCATAAGACATATCCATCTGCAAAGTGCCCTTTAGTTTTGCTTCCCATGACCTTGAAAACAACATCCCAAACTTAGGAGGGATATCAACAACTACTACATCCATGACCATGTTATTTGATGGAATTTGAGATAGAGAAACAACAAGGTCCTTAATTAAGCCCAAACACTTTACCTTTCTTGAATCAAAAGAAAACAGATCTTTGTAAGCTCTTGTAATATCCAAATATGGTTCTTCCATAATGAATTTTGGCATCATATTATGGGATTCCCCTGAATCTAGCATAGCATTGTGTAGATTCATATCATGAATATTAATACTAATATAAAATGGAGGTACATCACCTTCATCACCACTTTCTTCCATTCATGGGCCAACAAAAATTGCAGGGTGGTCATCTTCCACATTTAGAGTATCATATGCTTGTTCCATTTTTAACATTTTGATAATTTGACTTCTATACTTAAGATTTTTTATCAGCTCATTAAAAGGTACATAAATTTTTATCTTTTCCATCTCACTTTCAAAACTGAAAGAGGGTCGAGTTTTTTCTACCTCTTTAATAATTGGATCCTTCTTTGTTTCTAGAACTTTCCTTGGAGGATCTTCTTTCTTCTTGTCCTTCTCTGGTACATCCTTTTTGGGAAGATATTTTTTCTACTGACTTGAAGAAGGCACATCATCCTGAAGCCTTTTTGGAGGGTTTACTACCACTTTCTTGTTTCTAAGGTTATACTGCTTCTGAAACTCAATGATGGCATTTTGATACCCTTTTCTATAATCTTCTTATTCCAATAACAACATATCATTCTTCTCTTGCATAAAAAAATCATGTTCTCTAATCGATTTATCATGTTCTTCTTTTGTTAGATAAACTTATGGCCCATCTGAATCAAAACAATGAATGTGATCTTCAGGTGATTCTTCAAAATCTTCTGCAACATAATTATTTTGGAAAGGAGGTCTAGCTTGTTGATCCCCTTGATTCCTTTGATCTCTATGTCTTACTTGAGGAGCTGGTGGCCTCTTGAAATTTGGATTTTTTATTTCAGGTTGTTCTCTGATGGCATTTTTTTTAATCTAAAGACAACGTTTTCACCAATTTTTCCATAGTTTTTACCATTAGATGTAGTTTTGCATCTGATGATTGAGAAGATGAAGGTTGTGCTTCCTATTTGCCCTTTTTATTTTCATATTCCACTTGATATTTAATATTTCTTGATGCAACCGAGTTTACTTCCAATTCTATTCCATCATTCATCGCTTCCGTTAGGGTAGTAGATCTTCTTTCTTTGAGTAGCAGTGCAAAATCACTTTCAAGTGCACCTGCATAGTGCAATTGAGAAAATCCTGGAGGGTTTTTTTACTTGATCAGGAATAGCAATATGCACCTTCAATAATATGGTAGAAAACTCTTGAAGTGTCTAAGTGGTAAGTATTTTCAAATTATTATACTGTGTCAACAACTGAAGAGGATTCTTCTTATCTCCCCATCTCCCAAGAAAAGTTGTTTCAAAATTTTCAAAATTAGGAATACTAGCTGCTAGAAGATCTTTGAACCATTTTGTGACCTCACCTGAGAAACTTTGTGAAAACAACCTCATTTTGAGATTCTCATAATCAACTTCCTCAAGGCCTATAAAGTCATTAATTTTTTCCAAGTGTTGTTGAGCTGAAATGTCTTCCTCTGCACCATATGACTTTATTCTCTAGGAATAATTTTGAGGTAGATCATGCAATTGGGCAGGGAGAACAAGAGGGGAAAACCTAGCAGCCATGACTCTATGGGGGTTTTAAATTGGGATTGAGGTATGACTTGGTGTTGATTCCTTTGGAGAGCTAACAACAACTTTTGGGGAAGAAGTGGGGCTAATAACAACACAAGGAATAGATAAAGATATTAACGACTTAAATTTACTTCTATCAAAAACTATGTGGGCCAAATCTGACTCTGATTTAGTTCTTAAAAGTGACTGTTAAAATTTTATATCAAATGAAATATCTTGAATACTTTTCACTCCATATTTAGGTAAATAAGAAGACCTATCTAATTCAGAGGTACCTGTTTCTGATGATTTTCTCTCACTTTTACATAGGATATTCTCTGGATCAATAACCTCTTGTGAAGGATTTGGATCCAGATGTATTCTTGTATGAATCTTCCTTGGAGCCAAGATTCTTCAATGATATCACTTTCTGCAAATGATATTAACAATGGAGTCACCTGGGTAAACTTTCAGCCAGTGTCGTGTTTGATCCTCTGTTACCCTCAATAATCATATCTAAACCTTTGTCATTCTCCCAGGGAAAATTTCACCTTCGATCCCCAACAACGACACCAAAATTTTATCACTCTATAATTTTCCTTGGATTTGGAGGAAAATTGCAAAGTAACCTCTAAAGAACTTTACGATTAGAAGATATCCCTTCCAATCCAGAGACGACTCCCACTGAAATTATAACACAGTGGCTAGATATGTAAGTAAAAACAAGGTTTATAGGTGTGGTGGCAGAGCTGAGAAGGCATCCATTGGGCATGGATTCAAATTAAACATACAGAAAAATATCAATGACTGGTTAAGGATAAATATGGGAAGCAGAGGCGAGGTAGATGATGAATTTTCAGTTGAAATATCGTTGTAATAACAGAAAAAGTGAGAAAAAAAACTTATCACACTTAGAGCACCATTTTAGATGAATTGTAACTGTAACTTAGGAAGAAATTGAATTGTTTAAACATGTGATTCAGAGCATCAGAACCATATGAATTCCAAATCATTAAATTTCATTTAAACATGTATAGGTTACAAATGAAATGAAAATAAAAACAAGAGAACACATACAAAAATAAGGAGAACAAACTTCAAATAATCATCACAAGAATCTCTAGTATCAAATAGCTTTGTACATATGCACTGATATTCTATTAGATTCACAAAATTACAGTAGATGCTCAATATCTTTCCTCTTACGCTTTTTTCCAACCCCTTGCACATTTATAATTACAAAATATAAAGAAAACATATCTTCCTAAGATCAGGTATCCGAGCTCAATTGTTTCCCTATGAAAATACTTAGTTACATTAAAACAAGAACTAACTTCAACTATTTGCAAAATGATAGGAACAAACTTTAACTGAATTAAGTACAAAATAATCCTTTAGAATTTTGAAATTTCTAGCCCATATGATGAATACTTTGAATGTTAGAGTTTATTTGCACATGTTTTGACAACTGGAAGGTTGAATAATTTCTTATTGGATGTTGATTTGGAAAAATAGGTTTAGTTTCGCAGCGTGATGTAAGATACATAAAGTTTTGCAGCGAGCCCATGTTGCGAAACTCTATGGAGGCATGCGATCATTCATTTGATTGTTGTTTGTTGTTTGTAAGGCATTGAGGAGTTTGATAATCTATCAAAACACAAAAATTTAAGATTAAAACTTGCCTTGACATAATAAAAAAAAAACTCAAACCTAAAATATTATCTGGCCGCAAAATCAAGGTTTGATTTGTTGATTTGAACCTCTATGTATAATCAAAATTGAGACAAAATTGATGAAAATATGAATTTGTGACCTCTGATCATTCATAAGTAATGCAATTGTTTCATGGGCTAATACAACTAAGTTCCTTTTATCCTCTTCTTCCTGTCGCTGCAATGTTTGCTTCAGGTCTTTGTTTTCTTCCTTTAGGAGTTTGTTTTGTAGATAGAGGTGTTTGATTTTCCTATGAAGAGGCAAGGATCTCATTAGAATTCTCTTTTGTTGTCAAGGGATTCCTCATATAGGTAAAAAAAAATGGATATCCTTTTTATCATTGTCCTTTCCTTATCTCTCATATGTGCTATGGTATTATGTTCCTTTTTGAGTTGTTGTCTTAATCTTTGCACTGTTCCATCATTCCCTGGTGAAGATTGTGTCTCAATAGTCTCTGCAACCACATGTTGGACAACATATTCAATGATAGATTTCTCTTCTAGGGTGAGATTCTTGACTGCAGGCTTGGTTAAATGCCTCTTAGTATTTTCCTCCACGAACCTTCTCTTCATTTTTTTGCTTTGACTTACAGGGGTTTCTGTACTTTTTTTTTTTCCAATTTTCTCAGAAGTGAAGATGAACCTTTTACCTTTATTTTCGCTTACAGAGGTTTGAATAACAACTAGCTCATTTCCTTCACCTTGTTCACTTGATATTTTACTTTGATTTCCTTTAGAACTCTCAAGGACTGTTGAAACTGTCTTTCCAGTTGAACAAGGTGGACGTTTCTTGGCTTGAGGAGTGGTAATTTATGAAGGTAGACCTTCTGAAACTAGAAATGAATCCAAATATATATTAGTCTTCTTGAGTTCTTCCAACACCAAAATTTTGATAATGGAGAAATGAAACAGGATGACCTCAATCTTCTTGGTTTTGGTATGTACCCTATCTGACATTTTTCCAAGGCTCCTGTATAGCTAATAAGGCAACTTGAGTGGTTTTTTTCCTGTGAAATGCATCAGTAGTCTAATATGATACTTGTAAACCTGGATGAAATGTCCCTGACATGTAAATTACCTTTGGATGACCCTCAAAATCTTATCAAAAGGCTCAAACATGTGTTTCCTTGGAACTCCAATTGTCAGGTCTTCATCTTGATGTTCAGGTTTAAAGAAATCATTGCAGAAGGTGAAGTCAAGTGGCATACCTTTGAACCACTTGTCCCCTTGTGTGGGAATCTCTTTTTCAACCACAATTGTCTTCTCTATCACCTGGAACTCAAGAGGATTGATTCTGGTTTTGTTGCCTTCAAAATTTAGAGCAAATTTCTTTGCTACCTATATATTGTAACCCTGAAACTTCTCACAAAATGCTAAACATCCACCCTGTTAGAAACAATCTTTGTACATGGGGTCTAAATTGAGAAAATATATTCCTTTAGGTTCCACCTTGCAAATTTCTCCACCCTTGTTGTATTTCTTCTTTTCCACTGATGTTGTTTCTTCCATGATGTGATGAAATGAACCTGTTCCTTTGTACATCAAAATAGTAGCCAAATCACTTCAGTAGATAGTGTTTGAGTAATGCTTAGGGTTTGGTGGCTAGTGGAGTCTTTACTACAGAGAAAATCAAGACTTAAATGATTGAGGATTGATGAAAGCAAAGAATATATTGATAGGTATCAACCCTCAACCTATAGCATAAGGTCTCACCATATAAAACAAAGGTTCTGCAGTGTTAGGGTTTTCTATGAAATTTTCGGGTTTAGGACTAAAAACGTTTGCAACAACAAAGTGGAATTGTCACAATGCTCAAGGGTTATCACACATTGAAATACAACAAAGAATCATGCTTGGAATAGGTGAAATTCATAACTTACCATAAAACATGGGTTTCATAGAATTCAACACAGTTTCACAATGAGATAACACAATTTCATAGCGAAGTAGGTGATTATGCAACGTGTAGGTCTAGACAATAGTTTCACAGCGAAATAGGTTGAGGGATTTTTTCGATTGCGTGAAATTATTTTGAGTGGAGGAGATGGTTATTTATGAGACAAGAACATTTTATTGTTGCCACATCATGTTTAAAATATTCGATCTAAACGCCATGATTGCAGGGTGAGCTCAAAAATGATCATGACACTGCTCGTTGTGAAACTTTACAAAATTTCACAGTGAAATTTGCAGCAAGTATGGAAAAACGTTTTTTTATGCAGCAGAATAGTACAAGAGCGTATTGCAAATTGACAAGGTTATAGTATATGTTGTTAATATTATGGTAGCTTCGGGAGGTATGAACCTCTATTGTGACCTATGACGAGACTAGAATCCTCCAGAAGGAAGCAAAGAATTAAAGGAAACTCTAGACAAGTTGTCGGCTGAACAACTATATTTAAATTGAATTTATTGATGCCCAGAAGGAGAAGTTAGCCCCAGTTAGACTGGTCAGTCCACTATAAATATAGGGCGCCAGTTTCTTTATTTCACATCTCAGCAGTTGCAGTGAGAGCTAAGTCTATGCAGGCAGTTGCAAGCAGCAGCAGTTGGGTGTGCAAGTTTCTAGGAGAGCTGGGAAAGTGGTGCGCTAGCTTCTGGGTGGGATCATCTGTTCAGTTTAGTTTCTATTCTCTTTCTTAGTGCATTTATCCTCTCTTGGCTATTGATTGCTACCAGGATTCTCTTCTCGGTCAAGGTCAAGGTGCTTGGAGGGTGGCTTCGGCCTGTGGTTGGGTGGCGAGGGTATCGTCAATGGTTAAATGAGCACAATCCTCTATATTCTAACAGGTTATGGGCCCACACCCCCTTCAGTCAGCTTAAAACACTGGAAGGAAACATAACCGCTAGGTATTGAGCTCATTGAGGAACTTCCACTAGAGTTACTAGCAAGAGAAGCTTCCAAAGAACTGCAACTAGGGTTACTAGCAGTAGAAGTTGCAGAAACCCTAATTCTCAGATCCAACACCTTGTGATGGAACATCTTGCTCTTGGAGAAGATATTCAGATGCACCCTAACTCAGTGAACCTATTGACTTTCTCAGAAGAAAGAAATGACTAAGTTGAAGTTTTGGATCAAGGCATGACCAGTTATCAGTCAACCGAAGATATGTGTGAAACAATCAATCTCTTACATTATTCAGCACTTACCGGGACAATTGAAGACGATATGTGGATAATCGACAGTGGAGATTCCAGGCACATGACGGGAGATCAAGCTAGACTCTCATATCTAAATGAGAGAAAGACATCGTACAAAGTGGAGCTTGGAGACAAAATCACCTACCCCGTCGAAGGATTTGGACAAGCCTCCATCAAATTGGAATCAGGTAATCATGTTCACTTAAGCAATGTTCTATATGTACCTGGTTTAGAAAAGAATATTGTATCAATATCATGTTTAGAAGACAAAGGAAACATAATAGCCTTCATAAATGAAAAAGTGTTATCATGGCATAAGGATTCCAGCATAGAATATGCTAGGGTTATTGGAAGACGTGAAGGGAATCTATATAGACTACTAGAACGAAATGAAGAAGCCCTAGTACATGACGAAGTCAACCCTAATGAGATTTGGCATAGAAGGTAAGCTCATATCAATTATCAAGCACTACCTTTCCTCAGGAAGATGGTTGAAGGGATACCAGAATTGAAGTCTACACACAAAGGAATTTGCAAGGGATGTGCCCTTGGGAAGAACATCAAGAAACCATTCCCAAGTAGCAACAACAGATCTAAGGAAACCCTAGATCTAATATACTCAAATGTTTGCGGTCCAATGTCAGTCAAATATTTAGGAGGATCTCTCTACTATGTAACATTCATAGATGACTATTCAAGGAAGACGTGGATATATCTATTGAAGTCAAAAGATGAAGTATTCAACAAGTTTCAAGAATTCAAAGCAAAAATAGAAAAACTTACAAACAAGAAGATCAAGACATTAAGAACGGATAATGGAGGAGAATACACCTTGAAGGAGTTCGTTGCATTATGCAAATCAGCAGGGATTAGGAGGGAGCTAAATGTTCCTCATAATCCTCAACAAAACGGTGTAGCAGAAAGAAAGAACAGGTCCATCGAAGAAGCAGTAAAATCCCTATTGAACGATAAATATCTATCCATGTTTCTATGGGGAGAAGCAACAATGACAACAATATACGTATAGAAAAGAAGCCCTCATTGCATATTGAAAGACATGACACCAGAAAGAAACCTAACGTAGAAAACTTAAGAATATTTGGATGTCAAGTTTATTCTCATATTCCCAAAGATAAAAGAAATAAACTAGAACCCTCAGGAAAGAAAGGGATATTCGTGGGATATAGTGATTCATCAAAATCCTAAAGAATATATATTCCAGATCAGCACAAGATAGAAGTAAGCAGAGACATAACATTCAATGAAAGAATGGCCTTCAAAAAATCTATTGAAGAAACTATAGAAGAAGAAGAAATTGAAGAACCAAATGAAGAAAACATAGAAGGTGAAAATAACGAAAAGGATCAACCTGGTCATCCTATGGAGATATGAGAGAACGTTGATCCATATAATATACCAAAGAACAAGAAATGACCAGCTTGGCTTGAAGCCACCTTACAAGACGCAGAAAGAATCAAGGTTCCAGAAGGAACATCCAGGAAGACTAAAAGACCGAAAATATTCTCAAGTTATGCAACATACATGACAAAGCTTCTGGATGAAGAACCTACTACGTTTGAAGAAGCAGTTAAAAAGGGACAATGGAAAGAAGATATGGCAGAAAAACATCAGTCCATTATGAAAAATGAAGTATGGGAAATTGTACCCAGACCTAAAGAGAAATCAGTTGTAACTTCAAAATGGGTATACAAGATCAAACATGCAGTAGATGGAAGCGTGGATAAATACAAGGCAAGATTCATGGCCAGAGGGTTCTCCCAGAAGGAGGGAGAAGACTATGACGAAACCTTTGCTCCAGTGGCAAGGTATACCTCCATCAGAGCTATCATATCTCTTGTCGCTTCCATGGGATGGAATCTACACCAGATGGATGTAAAGACAACC
>ML828323.1:34198-63893 GCA_009831015.1 Picea engelmannii
GGGATAACTTCTGATCCTAAAGTTTTTTAGAGGCTACCTTTGTGATTTTACTCCACAACCAAGGAAAATTATGGAGTGATAACACACCCAAAGATGAGGACTTAATCCCTTATGTTGGATCATACAATTTTCCATTTCATTTAATGTGCAATTCTTTCTCTCAGAAACACCATTTTGTTGTGGTTTATATGGAACAATGCATTGAATCTAAATGACCTATGTCGTGTATTAAGTTGTAAATTTCCTATTAACATATTCACCTCAATTACTAGTTCTCAACTTCTAAGGTTGGTGTCTAGATTTGTTTTCTACAAGGGTAGGCCAAAAAATGTCATAAACCTCACTCTTAAGTTTTAAGAAATAAAACCAAGTGCATATGGAGAAATCACCATTGAAATTTAATAATTACTTGAAGCTAGAGAAATAAGAAAAATGAAGTATACCACACAAATCACTATGAACAATCTACAAGGGGTACGATTCATGCCAAGAGGCATGCTTGACAAAACCATCTCAATGATGTTTTCCAAGAACACAATCAAAACAAACACCATATCTGCAAGAAATCAGAGGAAGACTAGTCACCATATTCTAATTACATAGTTACTACAGTGAGGGATAGTTTACCTGACCAAACCACTCATGCCAAAGTTTGCTCAGGTCATCACTATGAGTAATAAAAATTGATGGAAGAAATGATGACCCAAAGTTGTCAAATATGTACAATCTGGTAATATCATCAATACTTCTAGTTGTTAGACATGCTTAGGATCTTTTAAATCCTTAATTACAACTTGTTGAGGTGAAAACTGTATTGTTTTACCTTCACCTGAATGAGTGATTTGATACATTGATAGAAGGTTATACGAAAAACTTGGAACACATAATACATCATTAAAATCACCATGATCTAGCTAAATTGTTCTAGACCCTAGGGCCTACAACACTAAAAGATATATCATCACCAACAAATATTTGTTTGGTGTTACATTCATTAATATGAAAAATATGGATTTATCCTTAGTCATATGATAAGATGCTCCAAAATCAATAAGCCACTCATTATAAGAATCAGATGTTGAATTGAAGGAAAAACCAAAATTAGAAAGTGCATGTCTATGAGAAGAATAGGAATCAATATTGATATTGTGCTTCTTCATTGTTTCTTATAAGGATTCTATCTTCTTGAAAAATTTAGACACCAGATGACCATCTCACCCACAAAAATTACAATGTATCTCAATCTTATTGTCTTTTGATTTAGTTCCTTTATCACCATTGGGAGTAGGAGCTAGCAGAGAGGGTTTGGGATCCTTTGTTTGTTTATTTTTATGATGATGTTTCTTCTTCATATTATTATATTTATCCTTCTATTGTTCTTCTAAGGATTTGTTAGATGTACCTGTAATGCTAATCACTCAAATATACAAGATCTTATCTTGATATATAATCAAAGAATTAAGAAAATATTAAAAATATGGAATTTTATAAGTAGCCCTTGACTAATAAGAGCTTCTATGGTGGAGTGAAACATAGATAAAAAAATAGAATAGCCAGTTCCAAGCTCAACAAGAATAACATATATAAGTTGATCGACTCTTGATTATTTTACATTCTACAAGTAAAATTCTAAGTGTTTTGAACTCAGATAGTGTTATAGTTTTATTTTCCACCTTAGAGAAACATGGAGGAACTACTAATGTTGTCATGTTGAGACACACTCTTCTTCATTGAATTTATTAGGTTTTGAGGGAGGTATCACCTTGCATTCCTAGCAAGGTGTGACCGGCATCATGTTGCACTACTAGTAGAGTGAGACAGTCGCTAGTTGCACCAATAGTAGCCTGTGATTTCCACTGTCACCAAGTTCTAGATTTGATCGACAGATCAGATTTTCCTTTTTCGAATCGACGGTCGAGATTTTCTTCGTGATTCGGGCTTCAGACTTTTCAAACCTCAAACCTCCTTTGTTTTCTTTTGATTTTATCCGGAGCGAAGGATCTGGCGATGTGTGTCTCCTATTGATCGACGATTGAGATTCTTTTAGGGGACAATCATCTTACTCATCAGTGCCCAAAAATGGATGAGATTCATCAGTATTTTTCAAGGTATAAAGGTTCCTATCATCCTTCAGTATTGACCAATCCATTTCCTTCCCAAAAACAACAAATGGTTTCCATAAATATTTCCCCTTCGCAAGGGGGGCATGGCAGGTACCCCTTAGTTGGGGGGATCATCTTCAAGAAACCAAATTTTCATGTGTGACCAGACAATGTCTTTACAAAATCGAGCTCATAATTACGTTAATATTGAGGTTGGTCCTTCGAATCAGGATCCATTTTACCTATTCCCAACCTAGTGGCCCTCTCTAGTTTGAGAAACCACCACTTGATAAAGTTCTTCTCCCACCAAAGTGTGTTCTTCATAGGTAAACACATAATTCTAATGCACGGGCCACCCATAATTATAGTATTATGTAGGATTTAGCCTAGGCACCATGTGCCATGTATTCTCTCAAAGTTCTACAAATTTGTCCTACATAGTGCAAGGCATTGATATCAACCATAGGTGGGTTTGACCCCTCATATTCCAATGTGATTACATTTTATTTGGACCAAAATTGACATAGGCTCTCCCACCATATTGCTTTTACAATTCAAGTTATTGTATGTTGGAAAATGATCTTCCAAACTTTTATTGATGAAGGAGCCTCCACTTGCATTATGTCCATGTCATATTGGAGAGATATTGGATCTCTAAATCTTGGTCCATCTAACATAATTCTAAAATCATTTGATGTACATATGTTTCAGCCTCATGGGATCCTTACCGCATTTCCCATAGAGTTAGGTGGTAAGACTATTTATGTGGAAGTCAAAGTGTTCGATGTCCCTCTTGAATATAATCTTCTACTAGGGCATATTTGATTCTACACAATGTTAGTTGTAGTCTCATCTATATTTAGGGTCCTTTTCTTTCCTCATCAAGGGAAAATTATGACTATTGATCTACTTGCATACTGCATGCCCGAACTTAGGACCAACACAAGCACCAATGCTTCATTTATCGATGATTCTATGAGTTCCTATATAATTGTTTACACATAGATTTTTAAGGATTCTTCGTTGATGGGTACATTTCCCCTTCCCCTTCCCCCTCCTTCTCAACATGTATCTCCTATTAGCATCATCTCTTCCATTACCAATGGATCTCTTAGATTTATTGATCCTAGGGTAGTACTGAATCCTTAGGAAGTAGAGGCTTATGGGGCCCAAATTACACTCACTATGGTTGATATTTCCTATATGGTGATCCAATTAGTGTCATTTGATATTGGTTAGAAACTCCATCCCAATATGGAATATGATCAGCACATTCCACCCACCTTGCTTTCTAACTCTCCAAGTTTACATGACTTCCTAGATATTGATCCTCCTTTAGACGAGACCATCATGGAAGTCATGGATTCAACCAATAAGCTAAGGGAAGATGTGTATCATTGATCACCTATTATTCCAAATTCGGAACATATGAGGATTGACATGATGAGTCTTGATTCAGTATAGGGGGGATTTTCTGGATCATCCTATGAAATGCTAGGCCTTGGCCAATTTGAGCCTTATATTTTTTTTTTGGAACTTGCCACCAAATTATTCACTCTTGACCATATTGAATACAAGTGTCTCATACCTCATTAATGTCTTTATGAGTATCATCAAGGAGATATGGTATCTCATGATACTCTTCACCATGTTTATCTTTGTGTAGTTCATGATCATGACTTGGTTCTAGTTCAAAACTAGAATCGTGAAGATTTAGGGATGTGGAAATTTGATCTTATGTGGTGTGGCCCCAGCATGGTATGTGACATGATGCTGAAAAAGGCCCATAAGTTCATCGATGAAAATAGGAATCCTTGTTAGACCCTTGCAATGGGATCTACTTTTCATAAAATCTTAGGATGTGTAGTGCCTTATACTTAGGTGTGTGGTGTGGGTTTTTTGGTGTGTGTGTGTGGTTTGATTCAGATCAAATATTATCATGTTTGGTGATTTATTTTCATCTATTAGGTAGATATCATTTCCCTTGTCATAGGCACACCCATGGTAAGGCTAGGAGCTTAACATAAGTTTCATTAGTTGTTAATTGTGTATTTGTTAGATTGACATTTTTCATTAAATCAAGCATTCAAAAGCATACATGTATATAAAAATGGATTCCACTCACATCATTTAGAGACATAAGTAATAGTTGAACCATATGTATACATAAAATAGGTAGGCAGTATATCATGTCCAAAAAATCCAAAAACAATTGTTTTTAATGGATTTCACTGTGCATTTTCACCTCAAGTCTAGTATTTATGAATGTGTTTTATAGGACTCACTGACATTTTGTGCAATATTTTTTATGGTGACATCCAATGAAATTGAGGTACATTTTATAACTGGCATATAGTGATAGGTTTTTCCTTCCAATACCATTTTGCATTATTAACCAACACTTTTTTGTCACAAAGCCTTAGGTTTGATCTCGTCAAGTTGTGACATTAGCCATTCTTTTTTTCACATTGTAACTTGAACAGTAGTGCCTACCCTCCATGGGAATCCTAGTTAGCACCCTGATTTCCATTCGGTGCCCATGTTGCAATTTTTTGTAGGCCCGGATTCCCTCCTTTATACCCACCATGACCCGAAGTTGAGCCTCATTCTTCTCTCTTCATCTATATTCTGGCCATATCCTGAAGGGGTTCATGTAATTTTTATGTTACTTTACGGTCACACATGCATATTTCCACTTATGTATTGGTTCCTACTGCTACGTTGTTGTTTTCTTTAATCGCACTTATCTCCATTATTGTCACTTTTCACCTCTTTCCTTTTTCATTAGCTTGCCTCCATTTTATGACCCTTTACCCATGGAGAGAACTATTGCAATGAGTGGACATCACTTTCCAGAACCAGTCTGCATTCACTTTAAATAGGTCGGTTCCATACGCTTGGAACATACAAGCATTCCATTGAGCCACTCATTCTCTCCAGACAACTCACTTTTAACTCTTTTTTCGTGCTTGTTAAACCATGCAAATACACCTAATAGAGTAAAATTTTAAGTCTTTATTGGACTTGTAAAACTATATGAAAAATACACTACTAAGCATACTTTTATCTTTCTTTCATTCTCATAAAATCATGAAGGAGACATTCATAAACAAAAAGAGTGAGGTTTTTTTTACCATTGATTTGTATTCTAAAAAGTGGTAGTTTTCAGTCACGTCACCTTTGAACATGGAACCTGTTTGTTTCTTCTTCTTACAGTTGGGTTATAACTTTCCTAGGAGCCTTGCCATTAGTATGAGTCATATACTCCTATGGATGGTTAGTCTTCCAATCACTATGGAGAGTGCTTCAATGCCTCATGTGTTGTTGCACTACATCAGTGGTAGTCTCGAGTAAATGTTTTCAAGTCATCAATATTTCATGGTATATGTTCAAGCTATGTAATCTTGATTCAACCATATACTATCTTTTTGACCATCCAAGTTGGCTATCCATGTGTCAGTTGTACTTGGTGACTCTATCTCTTCACAACATATCTCGATGTATGTTTCATGTCAATTGATGGGGGATACATTAAGGCTCTCCTTCCATGGAACTCTTCCTATTGACTTAAGAACATTATCTAGGACATGGATCTAGAAACCAACCAGTGCCTTGGAGCTTGCACTCCTCAGTGGAAATATTACTCACAATCAACAATGGGTTTACATCATCAAATCATGCTCGATTGATTCTACGTGTATTCGACATTATATCCTATGTTCACACTCGCTAGATTATACTAGTGATCTAGGTGGATATTGGTGGCCACCCGCCTATTCCACTTGGACCCCCACCATTGTTTCTTTCAACTTTTTAGTTTCCTTATTTGTAGCACAATTTACTATTTTTGGCAGTTTTTCGGGTCCTGAACTTTCAGAGCCGTTTTGAGGCCCTAAACAACTTTTTTTGGCATCAACCGTTTGACAAATATTAGTCCAATTCAAATCATGATATTCACTATCATCAATTGTATTCCTTGGATAGATGTTTCTAACGATGTATCGTATGCGTCAAATGGAGATAGTATGTCAAAGTTACGACCCCGGGAAATTGATGTACCAATTTACCCCGATGGGGCCCATATTCCGACGTTTCATCTCCTAGGGTTAGGTTTTTGGATGTTTAGGGTTTCCATTGTTTCTCAATAATACATAGGCCTTAGAGCCTCATTGGAACACAGATTTCAGAGGCCTGTAGCCACCACATCTCTTCTCAGAGATAAGCTACCAACGCCCTAGCTAGTTTATTTCTACTTTGTCTGTAAACAAATTTCAGTTCTTTGATATTAATGAAATGAAGTGTTATTTCTGTTGCATATTTGTATTCATGGTTATTTGTGTATTTTGTTGGGTTCCTACATAAATTAGGATCAGTGGTAACAGAGCGGTCTTCTCTTTCTCGATCCTTCTTTGCATGTCCGCAATGAGGTCGGGGTATAAGGGGTTAACGCTCGATCTAGTTGAACCTTTGCAAGATTAGCCTCGCAAACCCCAACGGCCGCCCATGGGGGACGCAAAGAAAGATGAGGGAGAAGGAGATCCTATCAAAATATTTCTTGAGGAGGCCCTTGAAAAACAAAGGAACGTGATGATGGATAACTTCGCCAAGATCCTCCAACGATTGCCCACTAGCAGCGCATCTGCATCCAACAACCACTCTAGAGGCGCAACCCCTTTTAAGGTACAGGTAAACTTTGACATTCCCATATTTGATGGACAAATAGATGCAGATGTCGTAGATATATGGTTGAATCTATTAGAAGGATATTTCTCGGTTCATGACTTTTTCGACCGAGAGAAGATTATTTTTTCACTGCTCAAAGCCGCCCCCCATGTCAAGGACTAGTGGGAAACCTACTGTGAGAAAAAGGAAAAGGAGGAACCCTCTCTGTTCTCGGTTGTACCCACTTGGAATTATTTTTGAGATGCTATAAAGGAATAATATTATCCCATGGGGAGCTATGAGGACAAATACATACAATGGACTACGTTGCAGTAGCAAAGTGCTGAGTTGACGAATCTGTTCCATACCCTGCGCACAAAGTTGGGTATCAAATATTCGGAGAAACCTTTGGTAATGAAGTACCACATTTTTCTACACATATACATTCAGGAGAAAATAGATTTCCTCGACATCTCCTCGCTTGGTATGACATACTGGTATGCTGCCCAGATTGAGTAGAAATTCAAACAGAAGAAGCGAGACTTTGGATATGCAAATCAAAAGTAAGAGAAAGGTGCCCCCAAATCGCAGAACAAAGGAAAAAGACAAGGCATGGAGGCTCAAGACAACCTGCCAAAGCCACAAGAAAAGAACAACACCGTGAAGTCGAAGAAGGACACGGGAAAGTGGTGTGAGTTCCATAAGATCTCCACTCACAACACAAGTGAGTGTCGGGCCAAACATTCACTGGTGGTTGAGATGAGGGCTTCTGAATCAGATGCATGCTCTGACACTGAATCAGAACCCGAGAAGGGGACTGACAGAGGGAAGCATATTATCGATGCAGAGCCCAATGCCACTGTTTCCACCACGAATATCCAAAAGGAAGAACCAGAAGATCTAGAGGAGGAGGAGCATCTCTTCCACTCCCAGGGGCGGGTAAAGGGTTCCCCACTACAGTTCATTATCGACAGTGGGAGCCAAAAGAACCTCATTTCAGTAGAGGTCATGAAGCGGTTGGGATTGCTGACCAAAGCACACCCACAGTTATACAACATCGGGTGGCTTCACCAAGGACAGGATCTCTATGTCAGCCAACAATGTTTCCTTCCCTACAACTTCAATCCCTTTATCGATGAGGTATTATGTGACATTGCTCCTCTTGATTTTTGTGATGAATTATTATGCCAACCATACTTGTGGAAGAGACATGTTGTGTATGAGTCCCAGCCTCACGTTGTTATTGTTTCCTTGGGAAATAAGTTGTATAGGATAGTAGAGGTAACACTGCCTGCCACTATATCTTTGGTTACTGCAAAAAAATGTAGTAAGCTCATTTCCAAAACCAGGAAATGTGTTTTCCTGATGATCCACCCTTAGGGAAAGAATAATATTGTGGCCATGACCTCTAGATAGGGCTCCTCCACACGAAAATGACAAATGGACAAGGTTGTGGAGGAGTATCGAGACATCTTCACCTCACCCGCAGGGGTGCCTTTGCATTGTTAGGTCAAGCACCCCATCGATTTGACCCCAGGTGCGTCGCTGCCCAATGGACCGATCTATCGGTGCTCTTTTCTGGAGAACGATGAAATCAAGAGATAAATTCAGGAGCTACTATAGAAAGGTCACATCCGACCAAGTTCATCACCTTGTGGGAGCCCGATCATGTTGGTGCAGAAAAAGGATGGGACTTGGAGACTATGTATTGACTATCGAGCGTTGAACAAGATCATTCTCCGTAATAGGTACCATATCCCACGGATTGATGACCTTCTGGACCAACTCAAAGGGGGGAAATATTTCAGCAAGATCGACTTGAAGTCTGGATATCACCAGGTACCAATCGAACTGTCTGATGTGTGGAAGACTTCCTTCAAAGCCAAGGAGGGCCTTTTCGAATGGATGGTCATGCCTTTCAGGTTGAGGAATGCTCCCGCAACCTTCATGAGGTTGATGGATGACATATTTCGTCCATTCACCAACTCATTTGTAGTAGTGTACTTCGATGGCATCCTGATATTCATCCAGACTTGCGAAGAGCACCTCCACCACATCCGACAGGTCCTCCAAACACTGTGAAAACACAATTTGTGTGCCAATTCGGAGAAGTGCACTTTTGGCATGACCCAGGTTCAATATCTAGGATACATTATTGATGATAATGGAGTGCATGTGGATCCAACCAATATCCAAGTTATCCGATATTGGCCAGCCCTGACCACTCTAACATAGCTTCGCAACTTTCTGGGTCTTGCTAATTTCTACTGCAGGTTCGTTTTGGGATTCTCTCATATCACTTGGCCCTTGAGTCAAGTCACCAAGGGAGCAGTGAAAGAAAAATTCTTTTGGTCAGAATCTCAACAGAAGTCATTCGTAGAATTGAAACATCGCCTCTATTGTGCCCCAGTGATCACATTACCAGACATGAAACAACCATTTGAGATCGAGACAGATGCCTCTGACTATGCTATTGGGGAAATTATTACTCGACAGGGGAATCCAGTGGAATATCACAGTGCGACATTATCCAACACAGTTCGAAAGTATCCCACTTTTGAAAAAGAAATGTATTCCATTGTGCAGGCTTTCCGACAGTGGAAGCATTACATTTTAGGGAAGGAAATGGCCATCCACATAGACCACCAACCCCTGCAGTTCATACAGACACAAGGGAAGTTGCAGAACGATCGCCATCAGAAGTGGTCCACATATCTGCAATAGTTTCATTTGAACATCAATTACAACAAGGGCAGCATGAATAATGTTGCAGACTACCTCAATCGGCTACTGATCATGGCGATAACCACCGTTCTCAACTCTTGTGGGCACGAGACTTCTGATTGGTCGCTTCTCTACAAGAGAAATCCATATTTCGACCACACATACAAGAAACTCTTGGAGGGTAACTGAGTTCCAAATTTTCACCTCCAGTATGCACTACTATGTCACCTGGGACACCTTTGTGTTCCTTCAAGCGAGCATGCCAAGATGATTTGGGAAGAACACTATAGTCGATTCACTGGTCATTTTGGGGTAGAGAAAACAATGGTAGTATTGCATAAGTATTTCCATTGGCCAAACCTTCGACAGGATGTCGGGAAGTACATCAGATCCTGCACTGCCTGTGCTATTTCCAAACCAACCATCAAGCAGCAAGGCCTCTATACTTTGTTGCCTACCCCTAGTTGACCTTGGGAATCCATCTCCATGGATTACATGTTGGGCATTCTTTATACTAAGCATGGAAACTACTTTGTTTTTGTGGTCGTCGACAGATTCTCAAAGATGTTGACCAAGGTTGTAGGGGACAATGCCTTCGAGCTCAATATCCCACCATTCCTTGGTTAGCACCCAGTGTTCAATGTACCTTACTTTCCACCTCTACTGGACACATCCGACATGGCAGAACATGTCACACCAACAAAGTTAAACCCAGACTTCATGGAACAAGACATAACTTATCGGATTATGGAAACACATATCAAGAACACCTACCATTAGAGGATCCAGCTATATCGATTTGTCAAAGCAGGCCAACTCCTTCGCCAGGGACCAAGTTCACCAGAAGTTTCCTCATCTCATGGAGGAACTCAACACAATGGGGACCATTGCTTCCTAATGCGGGAGGAATGATGCAGGTAGATATTGGTGGCCACCCACCTATTCCACTTGGACCCCCACCATTGTTTCTTTCATTTTTTCAATTTCCTTAATTGTAGCACAATTTACTATTTTTGGCAGTTTTTCGGGTCCTAAACTTCCGGAGCCGTTTTGAGGCCCTAAACAACATTTTTTGGGCATCATCCGGTCGTTAAATATTATTTCATTCTAATCCATGATATTTTCTATCAACAATTGTAGTCCTCGGATAGATCTTTGTAACGATGTATCATATGCGTCAAACGAAGATAGTATGCCAAAGTTACGACCTCGGGAAATTGATGTACCAATTTGCCCCGACGAGGCCCATATTCTAGCATTTCATCTCCTAGCGTTAGGTTTTTGGATGTTTAGGTTTTCCATTGTTTCTCAATAATACATAGGCCTTAGAGCCTCATTGGAACACAAATTTTAGAGGCTTGTAGCCACCACATCTCTTCTCAGAGATAAGCTACCAGTGCCCTAGCTAGTTTATTTCTATTCTGTCTGTAAACAAATTTCAGTTATTTGATATTAATGAAATGAAGTGTTATTTCTGTTGCATCTTTGTATTCATGGTTATTTGTGTATTATGTTGCGTTCCTACATAAATTTGGATCAGTGAATGGTAGTTAGATAGTTTCTACCATGCTCAACATCATCTCATCTCTTCGCATGATGTAGAATCATACTATCAAGGTTGAGCTGAAGACATTAGTCTTGGGAGAACATGTTGATAAATGGTAGATATGATATTCCTTGAGTACATTAGGTTAGATCTAGCATAGATTTGAAATTCCTAGTGCTTGAAAGGCTTGAATTTGGTGTTGCTTGTTCTATTGTATGCAGGAAGTAGGTGGTAGGAAATGGAACAATATTTCTAGAGATGCATCAGCTAGAATACACATTGGAAATCACCAGGGACTATGTTTGAATCATTCTCTTTCCTTTTCATAACACAATTTAGGATCATATCTAGTATATCTAGAGGAGAAACTTAATGTTGTATATCATACAGTTCGTCCCGAATCATAGGAATATTTGAGGGAGTGCTCACTTGTCCGGAGAGAAGATTTCTCTATAACATATAGGAAATATTCAATGCAAGAGAATTAATAGGATTTAAAGAAATTAATTGATTTTCATGTTGATGGGATTGAATATCATTATGTTTACCCAACATGGTTTCTATACTTTTCCATGTTGCATCGCGGGTCTGAATTCCTTGAAGGTGAAAGTGAATATCATTGAACATGGACATTTCGATTAATCCATGTTCTTTGTCATTTTTAATACGTCATTTGGACTTCTTTAATGCAATAAGAGAGGTCATTTATGTTCCCAAGGTAACCTAGTAAAGTTCCCTACTTTGTAGTATATCCTCTATACAAGATTTCCATGAGAAGTAGTTTGAAAAAGTGACAAGGAGATCACTTGGACTAGACATATATTCAAGTAATATGAATTCAAAAGTATAAATTGATCGTCCAGATAGAAAACTCTCGAAAAAATAGACAGTTTCAAAAACACAACACCAAAAACAAAGTCTAAATGTCAAAGTTATTCCATTTTGAATAAAGGATTAAAAAAACCAATGTACCATGTGGAAAGTGGAGGTTGATCTATGTGGTGATGGGTGCACAATGAGGTTGTGGGATAAAAACAAATTCCTTCATTTTCTAACTTTCCCTATAAGTTCACGTTTACAAATAAGTTACTTTATAATTTAAGTGACCCATTGCTATAAAATAAGTGAGAATTATTTTAAATGATGTTACTTTATAAATTAAAGTCGCATCAAAAAAAAAACTTTGAAAAAAAAACATTAAAGTTACTTTATGAATGATTCACTTTTATAATTTAAGTGAAATTCACTTTATAATAAATTTGTATTATAACTTAAAGTTGCATGAGATTTTTCAAAAAGTAACTTGCTGAAAATAAAGACCTAAACTCAAGACCTCTAATTTAATAAAATAACTTTCAACCAAATGCATTGATGTAAGATATATAACAAGGGATAAGAAGGAGAAGTTTTTGTATTTAACTCTTTACCTTGAAGTGTGTGCTTGCCCCCAAAACCATTGTTTTTTCTTACATAAACTTCTACACAGTGGAACACACAAAAAAAGCAAAATTTCGAGAAAAAAATAAAATCCAAAACTTTATAAGTTTGGAGTTAGATCTTGATTAGCCTACTTGAAAAATGTAAGTTTTCTCTCTATTTCTAATTTTTTGAGATCATAGAAAGCATAGGGTCAAGAGCATACACAGAAAATAAAACAATTTCCCCTCTATTTTTTATTTACTAAGATTGCATAAGGCAGATGGATAAGAACATACACAGACTGAAAGGGGAACAAACTAGAAAGAAAAATAGAAACACAAAATTGAAATATTAAAATAGAATAGAAGAGATTTTAAAGCCCAAATTGAAACTGTATACCTCTATATTTGATAAAAAAAAAAGATGTATCTTGCACAAATAAATAAAAAAATTGGGTGATACGAAAAGGGTTTCCAACTGAAAATAGTTCTTCATGTGTAGTGGATTCGTTCTCTTGGCCCAACAATCATCAAAAACAATAGAATCTAGAATTCCTTTGATGCATGAAGTGATAGAGGTTCAATATCATGATTAACAATAGGAGCAGGTCTTCATAGGTGCTCTAATACCATGTTTGATAAACAAGGTATACCCACATAGCTCGAAAACCTTAAAGAAATTTCTCACACAAATAGATCAAAGATCAATACACCCATGTATTATGTGGTTAAAATACTTAGAAAGGGAAACAATCCATATCCCTAACCAATGCAAACACTTGATGTCATGTGTTAATGCAAAAGAAAAATAATTTAGATATGAGTTTTTCACAATTGATCATCAACAAATGACCCTCCATGCTCTTTAAATAGAGACCATGGATCATATTATCTTTCAATATCAAGGAGAACATGAATTGTCGGATCACTTTATATCTAGAACATAATTGTGACCATTGAATTCAATAGTTACAATGCATACTAAAGAAACACACTTTACCTAAAGACATGTTAAAACAAGTTGATATTAACTAACTCCTAAGTGTCTAAATATTCTAACATGATCCAAATATCTTATTCTTTTGTGTGGGAATCCAAAATTCATGTAATCAAGTGGAAACTTAAAGAATGGGAAAATGCCTCATTCACCCCTCCTTCCAAATATTAAGAAGAAGCACATCATGAATTGGATAGCTTCCAATTAGGGATGAAATACAAAATGATAAAAAAGGCTCTGTAAGATAAGGAAAGTGAAATATTTCATCACATGCATCAAGCATTAAAAAATGAGGAAGGATTATAACATATAAAATCAAGAATTGTATGGCTTCAAGCAAGATATTAGAATACATTTTTTTTCCTTAATCAGGAGTGATCTTGACAGTTGTGTAAGCATATCCATGAAATAGAACCAGCTGATGCGAGAAAAGTTTTTCAATTTGATGAGTTGGTGGTGGTAGCAAGGAAACGTTTTTCCAATCTTTATTCAAAAGAAGAGATTGCCTTGGAAGTAGCATTGTACGACATGATTCAATCCACCATCATAGAGATATTAGAGGAAAATGCTCTAATAAAACGAATAGAGGAATATAAAGTTTTCCAAGCGAGTTATACTGTTGAGCCCGATAAGGCCCCTACACTAGACCACTTTACCATATACTTCTATATATATTGTTGGAATATAATCAAGAATGACATATTCCAAATGATGAATCGAACATGATATATGTTGAAGGTATGAGACAACATAAACTCATATTTTATATCCCTTATCTCAAAATATCATAATCCAACCTCCTTTTGAATATTTCAGACCATTTATCTATGTAATGCATCATAAAAAATACTAACCAAGATTGTAGCTCAAAGAATCAGTTCCCTAATCCCAAATATTATTTTTGAGGAACAAGGAGGCTTTGTGAAAAAAGATAGATCACTCGTAATATCATTTTAGTCTAAGAAGATATACATTCCAACTGAGCCAATAATGAAAATGGCACGGTTATCAAGCTTGATATGGTGAATAATTTAATGGTATTCAACATCTCTTTATTTTTGTTGTGTTATGGTAGTTTGGTTTTGTTGAGCCATTAATAGGTTGGATCAATGCCTATATTGGAGGTCCTTTGATTTCCCCTTTGCTAAATAGTATATCTACTCCCCATTTCAGGGATATATAGAATTGAAAAAAGGTTTTTCAATATCCTTATGCTATAAATATTGATGGAAGAACCCTTAGGAAAGAAACTAGAGAAACATCCTCAGACTGGATGCAAATTGTGTAGAATCCCATATCCTTATACTACATGCCAATTGTGTATAATTTAAAAAAAAAATGAAAAGCTAGGGGGTGAAATGGTTGAATCCTTCAAGTCGAGGTATCCTCATCATCTCCATTATCTCATCCATTCCTATATATATTAGATCTATTTTATCATATCCTATAGGTATTATGTAGATGAGAACGAAAGAGATAAGATGCTTTATGTGGAAAGTAGGCAAATTCGATAGTAAGAAATTCCATTTGGTTAACTAGAACACATTTTGTGAGTCATATGATAGGGGATGTTTGGAAATAGAGGATATAGCTTTAATGAATTAATCTCTGGAAGATAAAAAATTATGAATATTTATCTTTGTCCCCTCTACTTAGTGGAAATAATTCATAAGGAAAAAATACCTATGTAGAGGGTGGATTAGAAATCTTGACTTCCCTCTCCCAAACACTATAGGCTCTCCCATATGGAAACTTTGTAAATATGTTGCCTCTACTCTTCATGGTCACCTCTCCTAGGTTCCAACAGGATTATAGCATATTAAATCAAGAATTGTATGGCTTCAAAAATGAGGAAGGATTATAGCATATAAAATCAAGAATTGTATGGCTTCAAGAAATATATTAGAATACAGTTTCTTTCCTTAAGCAGGAGTGATCTTGACAGTTGTGTAACCATATCCATGAAATAGAACTAGTTGATGAGAGAAACAAATTTCAATTTGATGAGTTGGTGATGGTAGCAAGGAAACATTTTTCCAATCTTTATTCAAAAGAAGAGACTGCCTTGGAAGTAGCATTGTAGGACATGATTCAATCCACCATCATAGAGGTATTAGAGGAAAATTCTATAATCAAAAGAATAGAGGAATATAAAGTTTTCAAAGCGAGTTAGAGTGTTGATCCCGATAAGGCCCCTACACCAGACCACTTTACCATATACTTCTATAGATATTGTTGGAATATAATCAAGAATGACATATTCCAAATGATGAATCGAACATGATATATGTTGAAGGTATGAGACAACATAAACTCATATTTTATATCCCTTATCTCAAATATCATAATCCAACCTCCTTTTGAATATTTCAAACCATTTATCTATGTAATTCATCATACAAAATAATAACCAAGATTGTAGCTCAAAGAATCAGTTCCTTAATCCCAAATATTGTCTTTGAGGAACAAGGAGGCTTTGTGAAAAAAGATAGATCACTCGTAATATCATTTTAGTCTAAGAAGATATACATTCCAACCAAGACAATAATGAAAATGGCATGGTTATCAAGCTTGATATGGTGAATATTTTAATGGGATTCAATATCTCTTTCTTTTTGTTGTGTTATGGTAGTTTGGTTTTGTTGAGCCATTAATAGGGTGGATCAATGTCTATATTGGAGGTCCTTTGATTTCCCCTTTGCTAAATAGTATATCTACTCCCTATTTCAGGGATATATAGAATTGAGACAAGGTTTTTCAATATCCCTATGCTATAAATATTTATGGAAGAACCCTTAGGATAGAAACTAGAGAAACATCCTCAAACTGGATGCCAATTTTGTAGAATCCTATATCCTTAGACTACATGCCAATTGTGTATAATTTAAAAAAAAACAAAAATCTAGGGGGTGAAATGGTTGAATCCTTCAAGCCGAGGTATCCTCATCATATCCATTATCTCATCCCTTCCTATATATCTTAGATCTATTTTATCATATCCTATAGGTATTATGTAGATGCGAACGAAAGAGATAAGATGCTTTATGTGGAAAGTAGGTAAATTCGATAGTAAGAAATTCCATTTAGTTAACTAGAACACATTTTTTGCATCATATGATAGGGGATTTTTGGAAATAGAGGATATAGCTTTAATGAATTAAGATCTAGAAGATAAACATTTATGGATATTTATCTTTGTCCCCTCTACTTAGTAGAAATAATTCATAAGGAAAAAATACCTATGTAGAGGGTGGATTAGAAATCTTGACTCCCCTCTCCCAAACACTATAGGCTCTCCCATATGGAAACTTTGTAAAGATATTTCCTCTACTCTTCATGGTCACCTCTCCTAGGTTACAAAAGGATTATAGCATATAAAATCAAGAATTGTATGGCTTCAAAAATGAGGAAGGATTATAGCATATAAACTCAAGAATTGTATGGCTTCAAGCAAGATATTAGAATACAATTTTTTTCCTTAAGCAGGAGTGATCTTGACAATTGTGTAACCATATCCATGAAATAGAACCAGCTGATGAGAGAAATGTTTTTCAATTTGATGAGTTGGTGGTGGTAGCAACGAAACATTTTTCCAATCTTTATTCAAAAGAAGAGACTGCCTTGGAAGTAGCATTGTAGGACATGATTCAATCCACCATCATAGAGGTATTAGAGGAAAATGCTCCAATCAAAAGAATAGAGGAATATAAAGTTTTCCAAGCGAGTTAGAGTGTTGAGCCCGATAAGGCCCCTACACTAGACCACTTTACCATATACTTCTATAGATATTGTTGGAATATAATCAAGAATGACATATTCCAAATGATGAATTGAACATGATATATGTTGAAGGTATGAGACAACATAAACTCATATTTTCTATCCCTTATCTCAAAATATCATAATCCAACCTCCTTTTGAATATTTCAAACCATTTCTCTATGTAATGCATCATACAAAATACTAACCAAGATTGTAGCTCAAAGAATCAATTCCCTAATCCCAAATATTATCTTTGAGGAACAAGGAGGCTTTGTGAAAAAAGATAGATCACTCGTAATATCATTTTAGTCTAAGAAGATATACATTCCAACCGAGCCAATAATGAAAATGGCATGGTTATCAAGCTTGATATGGTGAATAATTTAATGGGATTCAACATCTCTTTATTTTTGTTGTGTTATGGTAGTTTGGTTTTGTTGAGCCATTAATAGGTTGGATAAATGCCTATATTGGAGGTCCTTTGATTTCCCCTTTGCTAAATGGTATATCTACTCCCTATTTCAGGGATATATAGAATTGAGACAAGGTGTTTCAATATCCCTATGCTATAAATATTGATGGAAGAACCCTTAGGATAGAAACTAGAGAAACATCCTCAAACTGGATGCCAATTGTGTAGAATCCCATATCTTTAGACTACATGCCAATTGTGTATAATTTAAAAAAAAATGAAAAGATAGGGGGTGAAATGATTGAATCATTCAAGCCGAGGTATCCTCATTATATCCATTATCTCATCCCTTCCTATATATCTTAGATCTATTTTATCATATCCTATAGGTATTATGTAGATGAGAACGAAAGAGATAAGATAATTCATGTGGAAAGTAGGCAAATTCGATCGTAAGAAATTTCATTTGGTTATCTAGAACACATTTTGTGCATCATATGATAGGGGATGTTTGGAAATAGATGATCTAGATTTAATGAATTAAGCTCTGGAAGATAAAAATTTATGGATATTTATCTTTGTCCCCTCTACTTAGTGGAAATAATTCATAAGGAAAAAATACCTATGTAGAGGGTGGATTAGAAATCTTGACTCCCCTCTCCCAAACACTATAGGCTCTCCCATATGGAAAATTTGTAAAGACGTTGCCTCTACTCTTCACGGTCACCTCTCCTAGGTTCCAAGAAATTATTGAAGTATTAGGAGTTGGTAAGATGGAATCCTCAGGAATTCCCCTCTAAAGAATGTTCCATCCTTGGATGGAGTGAAGGCTTGGATGATAGGTCAAGGAATATTCTCACTCTTTGACCTTTCATCTTAGGATCACCATGTTAATGGACACTACAATGGATGAAAATGTTTTTCTCCAAAAGTGGCGTTGAGGTGTCAAATTCAACATTTATATTCGTTTGAGAGGATGATCCCCCCTCAACATTTCTATTTGGGATTTAATAGGTTGGTACCCAATGTGGAGCATCTTATTGTATTATTTAAGGATATCATTTTCATTTGGCCTCTCAAGAGTCTCCACCTTAATCAAAAGTTTGGGCATGGGTCTAGGGTGGAAACAAACTCCCCAAAATAAGATTCTTTATTTGGGTTATAGCTCATAATAAAATATTGACAATTGATAATATTATAAAATGTAGGATTTAAGGACCTAATTATTTCCCTCTTTGATTAGAAGTAAAAGAAATGGAATAACACCATTTTATAGAATGTGATTACATATAGCAAGTATGGAATCCTACATTTGAATAATTAGAGATAATAATCCATATGCCACAATATTGGAGACAATATTTCTTATCTTGGAAAGCTAGGTATCTTGGAATCCTAACACATAAATCGTGGTTGAAAAGAGTCTAGGTAGTACTTGCAAAATATTTGTTGTGGAAAAGTTGGTTAGATAGGGATCGAGTCATTTTTAAACAAGAATGGGTTACACCAACACTTATTTCCATATAGGCTAGAAGGTTTATGAATGAAACAATCCTCTCTAATGGAGTAGGATCTATACCATCATCCAATTATGAAGTTGGGGAAAATAGTTGGATTTTATCCAAGCTTCTTCCCCTAAACTTTAGGTCATTTCTCCTCATTAAGGGTCAAAGTGGTAGCTCAAACTAAGTGATGTCAACTTTCCTAAGTTGATTGTAGATAAATGATAGCATATCCTTTCTTATGGAGCATCAAAATGTACTCAAGGGGTGGTAGGTGCATGGGGGTTGTCTTTGACCTCAAACGTAAATAGGTATTTGATTTCACATGGAGCATCAAAATGGATTCCAACAATGTGATTGAAGTTTTATCTCTATATCAAGGTATCCCTATATTTTTCAATAAAGGGGTTCAAAAAGTTTTGACAATGGCGAATTCTTTCATCCTCATTGCGTTTTTTCACATCAATCATCTTCTAAAGAGACTTGGTTATTTCACTAGCTCAAAGGATTCTTTAAATTTCCTAAGGCTTCGAGATGATTGAATACTTCCATGTATTGCATGGGAAAAAATCATTGGTGTATTCATAATAAAATTGTGGGGTTCAATTGGAGAAAGGAATTTAAAAGATAAATATAGGGGCCACCTCATGCCCCCCCTCCAATATTAATATTGTTTCCAAGTGGTCTCATTCACAAATCATTTATCATCACATGCCAATACAATGGGACATGAAATTACTCGAGTATGTCTACATTGATCCTTGTAATCCTTCACAAGTGTTTTCCTTTATGAGTAGTATGATGATGAAGATGAGGACTGAATTAGGGTTATGGAAGGTTTAGTTTTGGAATCAGTAGGATTTAGTGGCAGATATTGAAGTTTCACATTTCATATTTAATGGTAGGATCTTGAGAAGTGAGCATTACTAGTGGGTTTCCTAGTGTAAATCATATCCAACATTGTTGGTGTATAAATATGTTCAATATATTACACTCATTTATATGTCAATCCGGGATTCATAATCGAAAGAGTTGTTACACTATATGTGACAAGAACAGGTAACCTACCTATGTCTGTTGTATATAGCTTAAGCAGGAAATAATTAATAACATAATACTATGTTTCTAAGATTTCTAAATACTTCACACAACTTCAAACTTAGAAGAGAAAATTGATAATAAAAATTCTCAAGCAAACAATCGATCAAAAGGTTTTGTCTTAGGGGACAAGTCTATTCATTCCAGGCTTATGAATTAGAGAGATGAACTTAAGAGATTGTTTCATGTAGCAATCAAAACAATGATTAACAATCAACACCAATCACTCTTGAAACATAAATCAACTCTAACTCTKCTCTATTCAAGAAAAYGTTCTTTAGTACAGGGAACARTTCAACATGACTGAGAGACTTTATTATGGAACATGAAGATGAGAGATAAACTCCTCTAGTTCCTGTAACTACTGAGAACACTACAATCATAAACTCAAAATAACATTTTCTTAACAATCCCACACATCAAACAATTAAATGTCAACCTGCAATATTAGAAAAGGAAAATATCTATTCGATCTAGTATCTGATTACTCACACCAATTTAGAAACAAATGATTTAATGTTGAACTCTTGAAATGGATTTGAAATCATTGACAACACACTACTATGAAATATTCACACAATCACACAAATCATATACATGGAGGTTTACCTTGGTTGGGGTGGTGGGCCCTTGCTGAACCAACAAGGTACCTTTAAAAATATAATAGACTAAAACATTCTAATCATACTCAAGAATTGGCACAATAGATCATTTTTATTCCTTCAACTGCTAAATTGAATCAACAGTTCATCATCTCGTACATAAAAATAATATGTATCATCTGGTTCTTGCGACTTGCTTCATTACATTCCTTATTCATTTTTATCCTATCGCTTATACAACATCCCTTATAAAGAAGGTGAGCCGATACTATCAAGATCTAAGGATAAGTATCAAACAGTTTTTAAAATATTACAATTGGTATTCACATCGAATATCGAGGGATGGACTTCATCCCCATGAAATGAAGTGCATGAGTGATGAAGTCAATCATGATCTTGAAAAATTATTTGGAGACTTCGATCCAACTGACTTCTTAGAATATTTATCAACATGCTCGTTCAACAACTGAATTCTGGAAACATGGGTTTGGTATCGGAATGCACACAGTCGCAAATCTGAGTACCGGATTGGGTGCACGGGCAGTACTGTAATGGAACATTACTTGGTAAAGGAATGGTAGAAGACTTGGTACCAGAATGGCGGAAGAGTTGGTAACGGAATACGATGTATCTTGCAGTACCAGAATGTTGAGGTACTGGAATAGACTTGGTACCAGATTAAACTGTAGCTTGTAGTACCAGATCAAACTTCTTAGCAGTTAAACGATTAGAATCATACAAAATCAATCATTTAATCGAATTAACTCAAGAAAGTTAAACAAATCATGCCTTAATCATAAGTTACATCTCTATGTACATGAACAAGGTCATCAGGTATGTTTATGGAGGAAACAATCAAGTATATGTTTATAACATAGGAAAAATAGGCTCAGATATAGGGTAATATAGGGAATTAGAAGTGTCAAAATGGAGACTCAACATTTCCCCCATACTGAATTCATTGCATGTCCTCATGCGACAACATCAAAACTGATACTCAAAAACTTTCTGCAAAATTGAACCATTCTATGTCATTTCTCTAGTTGTAGGGTGTTAAAACCAGAAGCTTCACTTCTCAGTTCCTTCTTAATTACTTGGGTGTATTGGATCAATCATAAGACTTTGTTGAGTTTAGCAGAGACCTATTCATTCCGTTAATTTAATTATGCATTCTCTGCCTTGATGTGCCTGTCCAATACCTAGTACTCTGCAACTTCTTGTTTTAGCTTCCCAATCTTTACCATCAATTGTTGTTTGCTCAGATATTTTTCCGGACTCAATGTGGTTGCTTGCTTAGTCACCTCCTATCGGGCTTCCTTTTCCTTTCTCAAACCCCTTAATTTTTATGTCACCAAACCCTCTATCTCACTAATCGTAGCTCCATAGTCACTTCCTTTTTCTAGAGAATTCGGGATCTCAATGGTTTCTTCTTGAAGAGAAGGCATATGTGGAACTATTACCTACTTGGACATGCTTATGGTGGTCCTTCAAATGTGAAGTGAGACTTCCTCAGATTTGCTAATAGGGGTGGAATTTTCCTCAAACAAATTCCTCTTCTTCATCTTAATAGTTGTAGGCCTGGGCACTTGTTTCTCCTGTGTCGATTCGATTTTTATCTTGACGGCCCGAGGTGTGGGTTTTGGATTCTGCCTCTGTTGATCAGTCCTTATTTCTATCTTGGAAGATTGGGGTGTAGGTTCTGAAATTTGTTTCTCTCATGCCTTAACCCTTGTCATATTTTCTTTGTTTCCACTTGTCATCTTAGGAGTTTCTTCTAACTCACTAACCGGTTTTTGGGGAGACACAGTAACTACCTCAGGGGTATTTTCCAATTCCTTAACTAATTCTGTAGGGGGTTCAACAGTTGCCTCAGGGATATCATGTGAAATCTCTTGTTAATCTGTCTTATTCTTCTTTTGTTTCTTACTCTATGACAATTTATCTTTAGGACTCAAGACTGAGCTAGGTACTTTGGACTGGGCAAGCTTCTCCTTCTCATATGAGGTGGCCCTTTCCAGGACTCATTCTGCTAGCACACTCTCCTTTTGACCCTTTCTCTTGCTCTGCATAGTGAGTTAATGGGTCTTATCCACTTGGCTGGCTGGTTCTAGTGATAGTTCAATGGTTTCTTCAAGAGCACTATCTGATCGTTCCCCTAGCTCAAAGTCTTTCTTCTGTCTTTTAGCTTTCAAAATCGAGATAAGAATTATTTTCTGGGATTGAGTGGATTTCTTCTTTCTGGATGTAGTAGGCTCCCCTACAACAGAATTTTCTTTCTCTGATCCCTCAATAGGCTGGGATGAGATGGGTGTAACAGTGCCTTCTTTACCCCTTGATACCTCCCTTCTATCTTTCTTTTCCTTTTTTCTTGACCCCTCACTGTGTATTCCTGCTTCTTATTCCTCTACATATTTGGACATTCCTCCCTGAGAAAAATTATGTTGGAGTAATTGCTTCCAACCAACACCTTGTGTCCTCAAGGAATGGACAACCAAATTTTTTATTAAGCCATGGTGATGAAGGCTAGTTTCAAGTTTCTTGGACGTTGATTTCACTCATCTCACCATCTTATTTAAACTCATCCATAAAAAGTGAGGAAAATTAATTTGTGGCCCTCCTTCAAAATGTGATAAAAGTTTCAAATGATAAATTAAGGTTACTGAATACCTCCTTTCACAGGTGAGAAATCTCTTCAAACTCATGAGCATCATCCAATATTCCTCTTTGATGTAGCTTCTAGGAATTCCCTTATCCCAATCGGGGTCTTGATGTTCTATCTTGAGAATTTTTTGACAAAGATTATTGTCAATGATCACCCTCTTGAAGTATTTTTCTCCAGCCACAGGGAGGCCTGTCCCTTCTGCTATGGTGGCCTCCGTAATTTTCAACTTCATATCTCCAAACTGCACATTTTCTCCATCATATGTCTGCGCAAAATCAAGAGAGAATCCTTCATGGTGGCCTTTAAACGTTTCCAAAAATGGCACCCAACTGACCTGTTCATATTTTTCCCTGCAAGCTTGATAAACTGTTGTTTCCCTATATAATTGAAAGATGGGCTCATGCTTGTCAACCCCCACACTAGCTTAGAGTGATTCTTTAGGGTGTATGAGGCATGGACAGAGGATTGAGGGTTGAGTATCGGATCAGTGTAGACAGTGATGGAGTACCGGATCAACACAAACTGTGATGGAGTACCGGAATATGTATGCAAAGGATATAGAGGCATGAGATCACAGTGTGAATGCGGAAAGTGCGACAGTAAAAATGGAAAATAACGCTCTTCTGGATGGAAGAGCCATCCACAGGAGAGTTTATAAATTGAGATTTTGTTTACAAAGGTCACATCGACAGTAATGATGACATGGTAAGTCATGTCGAATCCACTAACAACTTATAGACTCGTAGGAAAAATGTCGTCAGACGATATTCACGGGAGTGTTAGATAATGATGACAAGGGATGTGGTCGTTATGATCGAGACTTGTGAGTGTGAAATCGGTTGACGTCATCGGGATCATTGTTTGATATGTGAGAATATGTGGTTTGGTTCATTCATATGGTGCGAGATTGAATCATGGGGGTATGACGTTTAAAAATGGAAGGCATGAAATAGATCATGTAAGAGACACAATTACCTCGTACTCTCGATATTTCGGGAAACAGGGACATTTTATTCATACGAAAATGCAGACAAGGATTTTTTTTACAGAATTTCATGGTAGGGAGTGTGTCATGATTCGAGATCAACCATATGTTTAATGCATAATCAGTCTACTTTCTTTAATAAAACAAAAAATGTTGAATCTATATGTCCTGGTACTAAAATCGAGAAGCAACTTGAAAATATGATTAGAGCTACCAGTCACCTTATTACCAGTACCGGATCACCTGAGTACCGGATCACTTGAGTGTAGAGTTATGGTCAGTACCAGAATAGCACAGGGTTCCTTCTTTTAGTACTGGATGAGCACAAGAATGACCATTTGGTACCGGATGGTCACAACAACTTGTTCTAGTACCGGAATAGCGCAGGGTTCCTTCTTCAGTACCGGATGTGGTCCAGTACTGGATAAGCACAACAAGATGGTTCAGTACTGGAATAGCGCAACAATTACCATGAGCTTAGAGGCGATCATTGTATTCTGGTGCTTGAAGAGATTTTGACACAGTACCTAGTCGAAGTGCCTTGTAGAAGTAGCTGGTGTTTTTTGATCTGATTCAACTGAAAAACCATGTAGATGGAACAAATACCAACATTTAGGAATTTTGAGTTTGCATTAGAATAATGCAAAAAGAATTTGGTGACTGGACTCCAAGTTTTGTGACAAGAGGTTATTTTGGAATTGGATGATCAGTTATTAATATTTTAGAACACTCCTCTTTTTGGAACCAGGCTAATTACTTCTCTTGTTGGCACTTCCTTTTTATTAAAAATAATAATAATCCTAACTACTACTTTTCTGTGGATTTTTATCGAGACCAGATTAGTTAATGCTCGTCATTGTTTTCAATTTTAATGAGTCTAAAAAACTTAAATAAAATTATGTATACCATCCCATGGATTTTTCTCGAGCCCGGGCCAGTTCCTGCTCACCAGTATTTTCAATTTTAAAGAGTCTGAAAAAATTAAAGAAAACTCTATACATTGTCTCATGGATTTTTCTCGAGCCTGGGCCAGTTCCTGCTCGCCAGTGTTTTCATTTTTAAAGAGTCTGAAAAACCTAAAGAAGACTCCATCTGGTAAATGTCATCTTTATTCATTTATCTACATGAGAACACAACAAACTTTTTGTTTTTTTGTTATTTATATCCGAAAGAAAAAAAATAAAAAAAGAAAAGAAAAGTTCTATCTAATGACACACCAATGTACATAGCTAAATTAATTCATGCAATTGAACTTACTGTGGTGGGTCAGTAGGAGGAGAGACTCTATTTCTTACCAGTTGCATTTCGAAACTCTGAAGAACATTTTTGACAAAATCCTCTTTTGATAGAGGCTTATGATAAACCTTCAGTCGATGACCATTTACAACAAAGGGAGTCTGATTCTCATCAATGGTCTTTATCCTTACTGAACCATTTTCATAAACTCTATCAACCTCATAGGGTCCCAACCATGTAGTACACAATTTACCCTTGAAATGTTTGAACCTACTATCATATAGGAGGGCCCAATCACCTGACTGAAAGGACTTCTTTTTGATGTACTTGTCATGCCATTTAGTCCTTTTCTCTTGTATAAGAGTGGTTCTTTGTAGAGCATCTTGTCTTATCTCATTAGGCTCATTTAATTGTAATAGCCTCTATTTTTTAGCTTCGTTCAGATCCATCCCTAATTGTATGGCAGTCCTGAAGGTTTTTACTTCAAACTCTATGGGAAGTAGTACCTGCTTCCCATACACCAACTCATAAGGTGTATGGCCTATTGTATTTCTCCAATCTGTCCTATAGGCCCATAAGGCCTCAGGAAACCTATCAACCCAATATTTGTGATGCAGCTGAACAGTCTTGGTGAGGATAGCCTCTATCACCTTGTTGGTTGATTCAACTTGTTTGTTTGCTTGGGGGTGATAAGGTGAATATTTTATGTGTTTGATCATGTACTGTTCAGTAAGAGCCTTGACCAAATTTAGGTTAACTGTGTTCCTTCATCAGTGACTATTTCCCGAGGTACACCGAAACGAGTAAGATTTTCTTCGAAGAGAAAGTCTACAACAGATTGTTCATTGGCTAAATACAAAGCCTTATCTTCCACCCCCTTGGTTACATAATCTGTGCAGACTAAGATATACTTCTTCTTGCGAGACATGGAGTTGATAGGTCCTACAAAATCCAAAGCCCATTTTTCAAAGGGTTCGATCACTACTTGGGCTTGGAGAGGCATTTCATCGACTACAGTAGGTCTTCCCATTCTTTGGCAATCATCGCAACTGGTCACATATTTCTTTTCATCTTTAAAAATAGTTGGCCAGTAATAGCTGAACTGTAGAATCTTGTATGTTGTCCTTTTGTCAGAAAAAATGGCCTCCACATGGGCCATCATGATAGGCTCTGAAAATATCCTGCATCTCATCTTCCCAAACACACCTTTTGATCACCAAGTCAGGTCCAGTTCAGTGTAAGAAATCATCATGCCACATGTAATTGGCACTCAGCTGGAGAATTCTTTGTTTCTATCGGGAGGAAATATTTTGAGGTAGCTTCCATGTTACAAGATAGTTGGCTACATCTGCATACCAAGGGGTGTAATTAGAAATAGAAAATAGATTTTCATCTGGAAAATTATCATCTACTGGAGTATTGTCACCTGTATGAATAAGTCTAGACAATAAATCAGCAACTAAATTATCTCTTACAGGCCTATCAATGGTGGTGATATTGAATTCTTGTAGTAATAAAAACCATCTAGTCACTCTAGCATTTGTAACAGGCTTGTTCATTAAAACTCTGATGGCTGAATGGTCAGTATGCACAAATACTTCATATCCTATTATGTAGTGTCTAAACTTGTTGATGGCATGTACTACTGACAAAAATACTTTTTCCGTGATAGTGTAATTTACTTCAGCAGGTGAGATATTCTTACTGACAAAGTATATAGAATAAGGAATCTGTCCTTCCCTTTATCCTAAGATAGCCCCCAAAGCGGTATCTAAGGCATATGTGCAAATATGGAAAGTAAGAGACCAGTTTGGTCCTCTCAAATAACGGGCACTTGGTAGCTTTGTTTTCAATATTTCAAAGGAAATTTGTCATTGTTCATTCGAACAAAATTCAACATCTTTTGTCAACAGTTTGAATAGGCGGGCAGCTAGGTTTGTAAAATTGTGAATGAACCTCCTATAGTAACCAACATTCCCTAAGAAACTTTTGAATTCCTTCTGTGACCTAGGGATCTTCATTTGGGAAATAATGTCAATCTTGGCAGGGTCTACTCTTATTCCTGTACCAGAGATGTGGTGACCTAGAACAATTCCTTCAATGAGCAACATTCTAGACTTTTCATGACTGAGTGAAATTTTGGTCTCTTTACACCTAACCAATACTTTCTCCAAATTGTCCAATTCCTGTTGGAAATCATCCTCGTACACTGTGAAGTCATCCATGTAGAATTCCACACAGTCATGGGTAAAATCAGAGAAAATGGCCAAAACAGCCCTTTGAAAGGTAGCAGGGGCATTACATAAACCAAAAGGAAGAACCCTATAGGGATAGGTCCCCTAGGGGAAGGTGAATGTGGTTTTATCTTGGTCTTCTAGTGAAATTTGGATTTTATTGTAACCACTAAACCCATCAAAGAAAGAAAAATACCTCTTCCCAGACAAAGTGTCCAAGACCTTATCTATGAAAGGCGGGGGAAAGTAATCTCTATAGTTAGCCTTGTTTAATTCTTGAAAGTCCATACAAATCCTCCATTTCTTGTTTTTCTTAGGTACAATAACTAATGGGGAGACCCACTTGCTATCTAATATAGGGTAAATGAAATTGGCTTGCAGGAGTTTCTGAATTACTTCTTTCACTATGTCTTTCAAGGTTGGATTCATTCTTCTTTGGGGTTGCCTAATAGGTCTGATTTGATCGTTAGTGTAAATATGAAGATACAGGTGTCTGGGTGGATCCCTTTCATGTTAGAATAAACCCATGCAAAATCATCAAATTTCCCTTGAATCATCTGTATCAACTTCTGTTGTTGATCTATTTCTAAGCTAGCATTGATATACAAAGATTTCCCAGGACTAATTTCAACAGTCTGAACAACTGATTCTTTCCCTTCTTCTATTTGTGAAATGGTGGCTATTGTAGAGGTGGAGGGGTGACAAATTTCTTGGAATTCAGAGCTAAAGATATGGGTATAGTTAGGAAAATATTAAGGATATTCTATTGGATTACTGAGAGGGGGGGGTGAATCAGTAATAGAGTAATTATAATCCTTTTTCTTCAAATTTTATATCAATGTAGAATTATTATCCAATAATGAGCAGTAATAAATAAACAATCACACACATACACGGTACACCAGTGTTTTGCGTGGAAACACAAATCGGTAGAAAACCACGGAACGCTTATTCTTATATGTCTTGAAGAATTACATTCATTGGAAGCACCAACTTCCTTTGTTTTCCAACTGCAACTGGAAGGAGGCTCCAGCCCCCTAGTTTCTCAGGCTACAACTTGAGGGAAGCTCCAACTCCCCAATTCTATGGATACAACCAGAAGGAGGCTACAACCCGCTATGTTCTTCAGCTACAACTGGAAGGTGGCTAAAACCACCTATCCTTTCCCCGTCTTGCCACCTTAAAGTAGAAGTAGAATGACGGAACCATTGTCACACTATCACTGTGAGATATACCACTGTAAACCTGTACCAATAAATATGAACCGTGCATCAACCATGCATCAACCTGTAATCAACATGTACCATAAACAAGTGCATCAACCATGCAACAACATGTACCAAACAACTTGTAATCAACCTGTACCATAAACAAGTGCATCAAACATGCACCAACCTTAAATCAACCTGTACCATAAAAAAGTGCATCCAACCATGTACCAATCATGTGTCAACTACTCATCAACTATGACTCATCAATATGTACCAACATCATCAACTATACACCTCATGTATGTGCCAACTCATCAACTACTTGTCTCAACCATGTACTCGACATGTACCTCAACCAGAATCCCTCATCAATTTCATCATCCAAATCTGATTTATATCTATGTAATAGACTTGGTGTATATGATCACATTCCTGCAAACCTTCCTTAACTTTAACAACAAGAGACTAGAATTTGCATCAAACTTTTCTTTAGTCTCACATGCCTAGTTTTGGATTAGTCAACAACCCTAACTTGAAGTAAT
>ML828323.1:85202-103908 GCA_009831015.1 Picea engelmannii
TTGATGCTTTCCACAACTTTGTTTAATATTAGATTGTAACAATTGTATTCTTTCCTTGTACTTGAGTAACCAACAAGTATTCCTTTGTCCACACGAGAGTCAAACTTTCCCATTATGCCATCTTCTCTTTTGATGTAGCATTTGCTTCCAAAAACTCTGAAGTGATTCACATTTGTTGGTCTTCCTTTCCATAGCTCGTAGGGATTTTTATCAGTTTTGTTTCTCAGCATTGCTCTATTTTGAATGTGAACTGTTGTATGCACTGCCTGTGTCCAAAAAATATCTTTCAACTTTGAATCCATTATCATTGTTCGAGCCATTTCTTGTACTGTTATGTTCTTTCTTTCAACAACTCCATTCTATTGAGGTGTCCTAGTGACAAAGAATTTCCTTTTTATTCCATGATTGCTGCAATAGTCCATAAATTCCTTTGAGGTGAATTATCCTCCATTATCTGATATTAAGCATTTGATTCTTGAATCCATCTCATTTTCAACCATTTCCTTATAGATCTTGAAGTTTTCAAAAGCTTCTGACTTATTCTTGAGAAAGAAAATTGTAGTCATTCTTGTATAATCATCAACTAGTAACATAAAGTATCTCTCACCTTTTAATCCTTTTGTTGTAGTTGGTCCAACTAGATCAGTATGCACAATTTCCAATGGTTTTGTTGTTGAATATTCCTTTGATTTGAACCTGGTCTTTTTTTTCTTTCCTTGTTGGCAATGCTTGCATAAAGTGTTGGTTGGTTTCTTGATCTGGGGTATTTATCTGACTGCTTCTCTTTTGCTGAATTTGAAAAGGTTATCAAAATGCATGTGACCCATTCTTCTATGCCATATCCAACTTTAATCTTCCTTTCCTAGACAACACTTTTCATTTCCAATTTCGCTTAACACATATATGTTGCTTGAAGTTCTTGCAGCTGTAGCGACCAATTTCCCTGAACCTTCTTTTCTTATCTCACACTTTTGTGAATCGAAAGTAACTTTATGACCTTGGTCACACATTTGACTCACACTTAAAATATTATGTTTCATATCTTCTATTAGTAGAACATTTTCTACCTTTTCATTCTTGTTCCCAATTTGGACTATGCATTTTCCAATGATTTTGGTTGAATCATCATTTCCGAAGGAGATTGATCCATCTCTTTCCTTTCGTAATGTAATAAACTTGTCTCTATCACCTGTCATGTGTTTTGAACATCCACTGTCAACATACCAACCACGTTTCTTCTGTTTATTGTAGAGCAATTGTGCATTCTTCATGTCTCTTCTGATAACTTATATGGCACTCATTAATTCTTCTCGGAAGTCAACTTCTGCCTCTTCAATTTCTTCTTCATATGCTTATTCATATTCTTCTTTGCAGTATTCGTTAGCAGAGTCTTATACTACCATGAATAGAAATCTCCTTGTTTCACTGTCACTGACTTCATCTTCATCTGATGATGAGATGTCTTCTTTGGTGAAAAATCTTTTCTTGAAAACTTTCTTTGTAGTTATTTTACCTTTATATGTTCGTCTGCCTTTTGAGTAAACTTCATCATTTCTCTTTTTCTTATGAGTAAATTTGTTAGCAAAATGACCAATACCATCACAATTAAAACAAATTAAAGAAAGCTTACCTCTATACCTACTGTTGGTTCCCTTGTTCAGTCTTTTGACGAAGTTGGCCACTTCTTCATCATCTTCTGAGACGTCATTGTTGATGCTATATTCTTCTTGCTCCTTTTTATTTTTATTTGATATTTTGGATGCTTTGAAGGCTACTTCTTTTACATCTAGATTTTCCTGTTCAGTTCTCATCTCATATGCTGTGAAGATTCCAAGCAGTTCATCCATGCTTATTGAGTTTAGATTCGATCTTTCTTCTAGTGCCAATATCTTAGGGTTGAATCTCATAGGAAGAGATCTTAGTACCTTTTGAACAATTACAGATTCTTCGATTTCTTCTCCCAATCCTATGATTGCATTCACTATTTCATCGACTCGTAAGAAGTAGGTTGTGATATCTTCATCTTCCTTCATTTTTAGTTGTTCGAAATGAACTCTGTAAGTTTGAAGCTTTGTTTCTTTGACTTTTGAATCTCCTTCATAAATATTTCGAAGCTTGTCCCAAATCTCTTTAGCATATTTACAATGTGCAACTTTGGTGAATACCGTATCACTGAGACCATTCAAAAGTGAATTTTTGGCTTTGGAATTATTCTCATTGAGTTTCATTGCTTTGTCATTTGTTGGTGGAACTGATGGTGTTGTGTATCCATCTACAATTGATTTCCAAACTTGAAATCCCTGTGCCTGTATATATGTCTTCATCCTTATGCTCCAAAAAGCATACTTATGTCCATCAAATTGTGGTATTCCATTTTTATACGAGTTGGTACTCCCCATGATCTACCTTTCAGTGGTTAAATTGATTTCTGAAGGAACCTACTCTGATACCAATTGTTGGATTACTGAGAGGGGGGTGAATCAATAATAGTATAATTATAATCATTTTTCTTCAAATGTTATATCAATGTAGAATTATTATCCAATAATGAGCAGTACAAAATAAACAATCACACACATACACAGTACACCAGTTTCTTACATGGAAACCTAAATCGGGAGAAAACCACGAAATGTTTTTTCTTATATGTCTTGAAGAATTACATTCATTGGAAGCACCAACTTCCTTTGTTATCCAACTGCAACTGGAAGGAGGCTCCAACCCCCTAGTTTCTCAGGCTACAACCTGAGCGAAGCTCCAACTCCCCAATTCTCTGGCTACAACCAGAAGGAGGTTACAACCCCCTATGTTCTCCAGCTACAACCACCTGTCCTTGCCCCATCCTGCCACCCTGAAGTAGAAGTAGAATGATGGAACCACTGTCACACTATCACTGTGAGATATATCGTTGTAAACATGTACCAATAAATTTGAACCATGCATCAACCATGCATTAACTTGTACCTCAACCTGTAATCAACATGTACCATAAACAAGTGCATCAACCATGCACTAACCTATACCAAACAACCTGTAATCAATCTGTACCATAAACAAGTGCATCAACCATGCACCAACCTATACCAAACAACCTGTAATCAACCTGTACCATAAACAAGTGCATCCAACCATGTACCAAGTATGTACCAATCATGTGTCAACTACTCATCAACTATGAATCATCAATATGTAACAACATCATCAACTATACACCTCATATATGTGCCAACTCATCAACTACTTGTCTCAACCATGTACTCGACATGTACCTCGACCAAAATCCCTCATAAATTTCATCATACAAATCTGATTTGTAGCTCTGTAATAGACCTAATGTATATTATCACATTCCTACAAACCTTTCTTAACTTTAACAACAAGAGACTAGCATTTTCATCAAACTTTTCTTTAATCTCACATGCCTAGTTTTGGATTAGTCAACAACCCTAACTTGAAGTAATCATAAATTTGAACCTGTAATGTATAAAGAAATGCAACTGATACACAATTTTATTCAGTGTTTTTTATGCAATTCCTTCAGGTTTCACTAATTGGAACCTCTCAAAAAAAGAGTTATAGAAAAAATGGCATACCTTGCTAAAATCTGGCTTATTCTAGAGAGTGACCTTGTAGAGCGTGCCCCACATGAAATATTAGTTGAATTGATATGAAACTATTACAAAGAATACTACATATTGTACCCTAACCAAGACATTTGGTCTCACTTAATTTGGATCTTTTATGAAGAAGTTATGACGTTTTTACCCGAAACACATGTTTTTGACTAGTTTCAGGACTAGCCACAAACCCTATTTTCCACGGAGTGTAACTCCCAAACTACAATGACCCACAAGATGAATATTTTACCACAGATACTTGGGTATGTTTTCTCAATGGCATAGAAATTTTGCGGTCTGAATCATTATAGAAACAAAGTTATAGCGAAAATGGTGAGATGACTTGTAAATAACATACCTTAGAAAACACCATCAAAATAGTTTATCATTCCTTGCATTTCAGCCTTCTTTTATTCACCTTCCCTTAGAAATTAGGATTATATATCCTTGGTTACCTCAGACACCTATATATATTCAATATGCTCAATTTTGATTAAAATGAGAGAGCTTTGCCTCTTATTTATACTCTCCAAGTAGCTTCCTTAAAAACATCTTCTATGTCACTTGACCCACTTTCCTTATTTTAGGGTTAACCCACTTCTAATTTCTCCATTAAATTTATTATTGAAATAATTTATTTTGTATTCAATTTTAATTATAATACACTCGTCACTTCACTTTATTATTTACCTTTTAAAATCTCTTAAACCACTTTGACTACTTTGACCTTTTGGGGCTTCTAGATGACATATGAGGGTTCTCCAACTTCGTAAGGCCATAACTCTCAAACCGTGAGGAGTTATGTGCCATTCCACATACCACCAGAAATGGAATGACATGTACTATCCATATAGAATAGTATTACCTTCAAATATAGCAAAAATCATACCGTTATCCATCAAACAAACTTGGGTCCATTACCCAAACCTGGGTTCTCCAACTTCACATGGTCATAACTCTCTAACCGTGAGGATTTATGTGAAGTTATACATACCACCAGAAATGGAATGACAAGAAATTTCCATATATGATATTTTACCTAAAAAATTCATTGTCCTTCATCTCATTATTCCACAATTAAGCATGGGTTCTCTTACTCTGCAAAGCGTCTTCCCGTGAGGGCTTTCACCATAAGGGGACCACTTTGGAGTTCATCCATATTTACTTCTTATCAACCATGAAAAAACAATAATGAGTCATATTTACATCAAACAATCTTGGGTCCATTACCCAAACCTTTTTTCTACAGGGCTTTCTTCAAGGGTTGACATCAATGACAACCAACCTTAATCAACATATTCAATGCATGCTGAATCAGCCAAGTATAGACTTAAAATTTGTTCTTCAGTTTGCTCTTTCACTCCTTTTACTTGTTCAAGTGTCAACAAGGTTTGAGTATAGTCCTCCCCATAGGGATTCTCCAACCAGAGAGGAACTTCAGTGGTTGGTTGAGCGTGGGAAAAAGGATAAGTTTTTTACTTTGAGTGCCATTGGAAATTGTCATCTCTCCAGATCGACAACTAATAAATGCATCAGTAGTGGCCAACAAAGGTCGTCTGAGTACTACCAGGTGTCCTGGTTTGAAGGATTTGGGATGAATTACTAAGAAATACACAGGGTATTCCCAAGAGGCCAAGGTAATTGTTATATCGTTTAGACTTCCTGCTGGGGTAATGAATGATTTGTCTGCAAGCTCCAACAAAGTCTGTGTTGGTCTTAGGTGATCTAGTTGCAATGTTTTCATAGTGTTTACTGACATCACATTTATTACTACCCCTAGATCAATCATTGTGTTAGGAAAAGAAACACCATTAATTTCTATGGTTACCGCTGGGTTCCCTAGATCACTATACTTGGATGAAATTTTTGTTATAAACTCTAACAACTGTCCCACCACCTGTATGACATAAGGCTCCTTCCTCTTCCTCCCTGGATTTTTAATGCAAATTTCCCTTACAATTTTAGCATAAATAGGTATATCCTTGATGGTCTGTAGTAGGGGAATATCCACACATATATTTCTAATTTTAGTCTCTAGATTATGTCCTAGAGGTTCCTTAGATTTCTTTACAAGTAACCTTTTTGGATAAGGAGGATTTTTTTTCTGAGGTGTTTCTACTGCATGGGAGTTGGGAGGAGGATTTTCTTGTTGTACAAGGGTGTTTCCTTCTTCATTTAATGGATTAGTCATTTGTTCTTCTCTTTGAAATGTTTGATGATCTATTTGTTCTTCTTCTTGATCTGTGTGATTATCTACTTGTTCTTCTTCTTGAATAACCACAGTAGGATTTTTTTTATATACAACCCTCCCTGATCTTAATTCAATTCCATTAAATGGAGCTGGAGTTATTATATAAGTGGCGAAGGGTTGTACTTCAAGTTTTTTTACAGGTTGTGTAGGCATGTTATTCGGATTAGGGATAGGTTGTGCAGGAATAAGGGTAGGCCGAGGAGGGTTTTGAATAGGTGCAACTTGCATATGTTGTTGCATATTTGGATTCATAGGCAGTGCAAGTTGTTGTTGCAGTTGTGGAGGTGGAAGAAGAGCAGGAGGATTAAATCATAGGAGCAATTGAAAAATATTTGAAGGGTATTGTGGGTAGGTGGGAAAATTTCTTGGCTGAAAGGTAGCGTTCCCATATGAAGGCCCTCTCCATCCTTGTTTCCAAGGTTGTATTTGTGTCTATTGTTGTGACCATTGAGGATAAGACATGGGAGGTACCCATTGTTTTTCTGAATATTGTGTAGTGGGGTCTGCAAACATATTGGGATTTTGTTGTCTCCATGGCCTCTTAGGAGGGTAGGATGTTTCATGAGGTTCTCCTCCTCCTTTGAATATGGCTTTAAGTCCAGGTAAATAAGGGAAATCATTAGTAGGATGATCCTCTGTACAAAGGCCACATATTTCAATAACATTAAGGGGGCATTCCTTTCCGGGATGCTTTTTCCTACACCGATGACAGAAAATTGCCAGAGCAACATTTTCTTCCTCTTGTTTCCTATTAATTTTCATGGTATCAAGTTGGGAAATAATGGTGTTTAGGATGTTTTTTTTTAAGTTTTCTAATAGATTCCCCAATTCAATCCTAGTGACACCTCCTGATGTGGGTTTAACAATTTTGTTTATAGGATCCCTTACACTTCTTCCAGTTTTGTCTTGACTGTGGGAGTATCTTTTACAATACTCTGCTATGTCTGCAAATGGATTTTGGTACACATATCTAGAACTTATGAGGTTTAGTACTTCAATGCAGTCATCCCTCACACCCTTTAGGAATATATTCCTAATTGTAGTTGTTTCTAAGGAAAATTGCTTAGTCTTTTGGTAGTTGTATAGGAACATCTCTAGGTAATGTTCCAAGCTTTCTTCCTCAGATTGTTGCATTTTCAATATGTCATTCCTACAATTCCTAGGTCTACAGTAATATTGGAATTTTTGGAGGAAGGTCTACTTCATACCATCCCAAGACAAGATAATGTATTCTCCTAGGCTCATAAACCACCTTAGTCCTGAATCTTTTAGTGTAGCTGGAAAGAGTTTTAATTTTTCTGCATTGTCAGTGTAATTATAACTTCTACATAGTATATCAAATTCAAACAAAAATGAGTCAGGATCTTCTATTGACATACCATGGAAGTGAGGTAGTGAGGACAATGGAATGTTCTTCATAGAAACGTCTCTAGCAATGTCCAGTATGGGGAATCCAAATGTCTCGGTTTCATTAGTTGCATTTCCCTCTTCTTCTGCCATGTCTCCAAACAGTTTGTAGGGTGGTGGTGATGTCTCTCCACTAAGTGATGGTTCAACCACTGGGTTGTTTGGTATATCTAGTTGTTCCAATGTTTTGTGTGGCTCTCCAATGGTAGATGTAGCCTCCTCTATTACTACCTTTGTTTCTTTTCCAGCTTCTCCTTCTGATGGGGTCGCCAGTGCTTCCCCTTTTTCATGTTGTCTTATGCTTTCAATCTGAACAGTGGATTCAGATTTAGTGCCCTTGGTTGTTGTTTCAATTGCTACCTTTGAGCTCTCTCCTCTGATTATTTTTCCTGCACGAATTTTAGATGAATTAGTGTGGGGGGGGTTTGTTGTTTGTTTTTCTAACTTTTCTGAAATTTTGGGAGAAATAATTCTACCTTTATTATCCCTATACCTACTCATAAAAGAAATTTCAGTACAAAAACACAAATTTCTAACTATCAAAAGTAAGAGGACAACCTGAATTTGGAGCAACCCCGCCAAAGTGGATGTGCAGGTTCTTACCTCTCGTGTTATCGTCCTCTCTATGCCCTCATATTTTCCTTAAATCCAATCCAAAATTCATCAAACCAATCAAAAATTCAAAATGATACCTATTATTGTTTACAACTCCCCGACAATGACGCCAAAATGTTGGTGTATAAATATGTTCAATATATTACACGCGTTTATATGTCAATCCGGGATTCGTAATTGAAAGAGTTGTTACACTATATGTGCTGAGAACAGGTAACCTACCTATGCATGTTGTATATAGATTAAGCAGGAAATAATTAATAACATAATACTCTATTTCTAAGATTTATGAATACTTCACACAACTTCAAACTTAGAAGAGAAAACTAAAAATAAAACCTCTCAAGCAAACAGTCAATCAAAAGGTTTTGTCTTAGGGGACAAGTTTGTTCATTCCAGGCTTATGAATTAGAGAGATGAACTTAAGAGATCGTTTCCTGTAGAAATCAAAATAGTGATTAACAATCAACTCCAGTCACTCTTGAAATAGAAATCAACTCTAACTCTGCTCTATTCAAGCAAACCTTCTTTAGTATAGGGAACAGTTCAACATGACTGAGAGAATTTATTATGGAACATGAAGATGAGAGATAAAGTCCTCTGGTTCTTGTACCTATTGAGAACACTACAATCATAAACTCAAAATAACAGTTTCTTAACAATCCCACACATCAAACAATTAAATTTCAGCCTGCAATATTAGAAAAGGAAAATATCTATTCGATCTAGTATCTGATTACTCACACCAATTTAGAAACAAATGATTTAATGTTGAACTCTTGAAATGGATTTGAAATCATTGAMAACACACTACTGTGAAATATTCACACAATCACACAAAGAATATATAGGGAGGTTTACCTTGGTTKGGGCAGTGGGCCCTTGGCGAACCARCAAGGTACCTCTAAAAAGATAATAGACTAAAACGTTCTAATAATACTCAGGAATTGGCACAACAGATCATTTGTATTCCTTCAATTGGTAAATTGAATCAGAAATTTATCATCTCGTACATAACAAATATATGTATCATCTGGTTCTTGAGACTTGCTTCATTACATTCCTTATTCCTTTTTATCCTATCGCCTATACAACATCCCTTATAAAGAAGGTGAGACGATACTATCAATATCTAAGGATAAGTATCAAACATATTTTAAAATATTACAATGGGTATTCACATCAAATATCAAGGGATGGACTTCATCCTCATGACACGAAGTGCATGAGTGATGAAGTTGATCATGATCTTGAAAACTTATTTGGAGACTTTGATCCAACTGACTTCTTGGAATCTTCATCAACATGCTCGTTCAACAAGTGAATTCTGGAAATAGGGGTTTGGTATCGGAATGCACACAGTCGCAAATATGAGTATCGGATTGGGCGTATGGGTAGTACTAGAATGGCGCATGACTTGGTATCGGAATGGTGGAAAACTTGTTACTGGAATGGCGGAAGACTTGGTACCAAAATGGCTTGGTTCTGGAATATGTTGTAGCTTGCAGTACCAGGAAGTTGAGGTACCGGAATAGACTTGGTACCGGATTAAATTGTATCTTGTAGTACCGAATCAAACTACTTAGGTGCCAAACAATTAGAACCATACAAAATAAATCATTTAATATAATTAACTCAAGAAAGTTAAACAAATCATGCATTAATCATAAGTTACCTCTCTATGTACATGAACAAGGTCATCAGGTATGTTTATGGAGGAAACAATCAAGTATATGTTTATAACATAGGAAAAATAGGCTCGGATACAGGTTAATATAGGGCATTAGAAGTGTCAAAATGGAGAATCAAAAACACCCCCCTCTAATTCAGTAAAATAATGCACAAGGTTAGAAATCTAGTAATTTTAATGGGAAAAATAAATAGCCTTATGTGAATTTGGTTGAGAAATCCCCTATAAATTTAGCTCAATATCCCCTAGTGAAATTGGCTCATCAAGAAGGAAAATCCCCCCTTTCCTCCAATACATTTCTATTCCTCTCTTATTTTATCATTTATTAATCACTTCCTCTTGGTGCCCCTCCTTCGATGGTTGAAATCCCTTCATATAAAATTTTGATCCCTTCTATTTCACCCCCTACTCCTAAATATCTCATTGAAATATTTCATGTACTCTCTAGAAGAGGTACAACACTTCCCCATTCTTCAATAATCCCTTCTATAGGATCATCTCTTCCCCCTTTCCCCCTCTCACCACACCCTCTCCCCCATACTCCACCACACCCCCTCACCCACCCCCCACCCTTCTCCTAAGTTAAGACAACCCTCCCTCAAGAAATTTTCTCAAAAAATTCTCACCCTCTATCAGAAGATGAAGAAGGTGATGATGGCTAACCTCAAAATAAACTTAGTAGGAAAACCAATAAAGAGAAACACGAGTAAGATGCAAACTAGAAAATATTTCTAGGAATAAAACCAATATTACAGACAATGTTGGGCATTGGCAAAAGATCTTTAAAAATTAATAAATGAATCTATTATCTTGAAATTACAAGGTTTTGAGAGAGAATAAAAATAAAGAATCATTGCAGGATTTTATTTGAGAAAAATCGCCATCTATCATTCTCCTCTATGAAACTAAGTTACAAGATAATGTTCTCATGGAATTTTCAAGAAAATTTTGGAAATACAATGAAGGCTCATCCCTTAGTGCACCAGGAGCTTCAAGGGGTAGTATTTTTAATTTTTGGGACCCGACCCCCTAAACCCTCTTAAACGCCTTCCTACAAGGATTTAACTCAACTCCTTCAAGCCTTTGAATCGGTTTCCAAAAAGCAAGAAACACACCACCCTAATCCCCTAGATGAATATTTTATATCCTGCAAACTTTCCATTTCAAAAGGAAAGGGAAAATGTTGGATTATCAGCCTGTATTATCCTTATACCATTATCACAGTCACTTCAATTAATAGTAAGGGATATTATATTACTCCATTTAATTCATAATTTGACATTCATTCATCACATTTAACCCAATAAAATGAATAGAATATAGTCTATCACCATTATTAAATGTTCAAGAAACATTACATGTGAAAACACTTATCCACTCAATAATGTCTTCCTACCAACCAACTGACTAAGGGGAAATTCCTTTCCACCCAACCATAGGCTATGCTACATTTTTCCTTTATACAACATGGAAACCCCATGCCATGCCATGATACCGCCAGGGGACTCTCTCAGTTGATTTCCAAGTCAAGGAATGGTTCAGGAAGATTACTCTCCTTCACTCCACTGGAAATAACATAAGTCTCATTCCTCCCACTCAAATCAAGACCTCCATGAGTTTATCAAGCACCTTCCCAAATGGATTTCATATACACAAGGGAGTCCCTTCTCTAATACATAGTCCCTTGGCGATGTCCCCTTACCAATGCTTGTTTATTTCTAGTAAGCACCAAATCACGGTCCTCTATTACTTCAATTTGGATATGGGTCTTCTTTGTATCGGGGTGACCATTCAATTCGTGGGAAATCTTCCTATTTTCTTCAGGAAAACTTCCCAATATTTTGATGCTCAAATATATATTCATGAGACCATTTTGATCAAGTGCATTACCATATTTTTATGAATCTACAACTCATCTCTATGTGTGTGAATTGGGTATCTCGGTGTGTGTCCAATCTTTGTGTGTCTACATGCTGTCTTTGTTTTTCCCTCTTCCTCCTTATTCCTCTGGAACATCCTTTCTATTCCTTGATATCCCCACTGAATTTTGTCAAAATTAATCCCCTAGGTCGAGCTCCTAAATAGAAGGGGAAACTCCTATGTACTTTTAGTTGATTCTTTAGTCGACCCTTCACTCTCCCAAGTACCAATTCGTACAACAATTCTAACTTCTCAAATACCCAAAATGGTCACCATTAACAAGTTTCATGGGGTTAAGAAAATCCAGGTACATTGGACATGTTATGCATTCAAGTTATGCAGGTGCAGGTTGGATTGTTAGTGAAATTCCTAATTTCTTCATTAAAACTTCCCAATTCCACCTCACTAGTCCCACTTGTGGTATCATGGCCAGTACTACAAGTCTTCCTTCTTAGTCAAGTAGTTGGTGTTTTAATTAATAATAAACAAAATTACATGCTTCATTAATCACAATACATGAAGTCTTAACATAATATAGTCATAGGTAAAAACAACGTGTTGCATTCCCCTCCCCCTTAAGGAAACATTGTCCTTGGTGTTTTTAACACCATATATACAAATTTATACAGAAAAAAAAATGGGTATGTCATTCTCATGGAATCTTCCAGTTCCCAAGTGACCTCATCTACTCCAAATTGCTTCCATTGCACCTTGACCTACACGACGACTTAGTTCCTGAGCAATGTCTCTTTCTTGTCCAGGATGCGTTAAGGCTAGGGCTGGAATTATCCCTCTATTTCCACATGTATCACATTTCAATCAATAACATGATTAGAATCATGAACATGCTTCTTTAATAAAGCTACACAAAACACACTGTGATCTCTAACAGTAGGTGGCAGGGAAAGTTTGAATGCCACTGGTACCACTCCTTCCAATACTTCAAACGGTTCACAGTAGCAGGGTGCTAACTTGGCACAAGTTCCCATCTTTAGGTATATTCTCTTGAGTTTTACCTTGAGATACATATGATATCCCACCTTAAATCCCTTATGGGTTTGTTTTCTATCTGCATATATTTTTTGCCTGTCCTAGGTTGCTTTTAAATTATACCTTATTTTGATCACTGCCTGCTCCATTTCCCTTAGTAGGTCTGGTCCAAGTGTGATCATTTCCACTATATTTTCCTAACTAATTGTAACTCTTCATTTTCTGCCATACGTATCCTCAAATTGGGATCATTTTCAAGGATCCTCTAGATATTCTTCCCACTATTTGGGGTGATGCATGACATGCATCCTTAACATGTCTTCCATCACTTTGTTTACCCTCTCAATCTGACCATATGTTTGAGGATGATAGGCTATGTTGAATTCTAGTTGTGTTCCCAAGCCTACAAACAAGCCTTTCCATAAATTCGATGTGAATTTCTCGTCCCTATTTGAGATAATAGTCTTGGGCATACCATCCAACCTGAAAATCTATTTCATAAAAACACCAACAACATCTATAGATTTAAAAGTAGATTTGATTTGAATAAAGTGAGATACCTTACTACCTTACTCAGCTTATCCACTACTACCATGATTGCATCATTTTGTTTAACTATATTTGGAAAACCAGTGATGAAATCCATGGATATTGTCTCCCACTTCCATTCTAGGATTTGCAATGGTTGCAATAGTCTTGTGGGGTGCGTGTGTTCAACTTTGACTTGTTGACACTCCAAACACTTTGCAATATATTCTGCAAGGTATTGCTTCATTTGTGTCCAGTAATACAACTCCCTCACTACGGTTATCATTTTCTGATAACCATGATGATCCACATAAGGCCTCTGATGAAACTCATCCATAATGAGGTGCTTCAACTCTACTGAATAGGTACATATAGCATGTTATTATATAGAAATATCTCATCTGTTTTAAGATGGTATTCCTCATACTTTTTCACGTTTGGTTCTTGCTACAAACATTATTTTACCAAATTGAAAAACCTATCTTCTTGCAAGAGAGTTCTTATTTTGTTCTTAATGTCAGACTCACCTGCACTTGTTGTTGCTAAGTGCATTGTCCACACACTTTATCTGATTGCATATTCCACTCTATTTTCTTTTTGTTTTATATGTTTTATTTAGAAATCAAACTCACTAATCAGTGCCATCCATATGGAATGTCTAGCATTCAACTATTGTTGATCAAAAAAATACTTCATATCGCAATGATCTCTCATCATGAAAAATATTCTTCAAGGCAAGTAATGCCTCCACATCTTCAGCGCATGCACAATCGTTGCAAGTTCCAAATCATGGGTGGCATACTACTACTCATGCTCAGTTAGCTTCCTTTATTCATAACAAATCACGTGTCCTTCTTACATAATAAATCCACCGAGTCCTTCTTGGCAAGTATCAGTGCAAACCAAGAAATCCTTCTCAGGGTCTACAATATTTAAAATAGGGGCATTGGTCAAGAGATTTTTCAGCTATTGAAAGTTAGCTTCACGTTTTGTTGACCATACAAAATTCTTCCCTTTCCTCTGCAATTAATTAATAGGATGAGCAATATTGAAAAATCCCCTAATAAACCATTTTTAATACCCAACCAATCCCATAAGTGATCTTATCTCAGTTACATTCCGAGTGGCTAGCCAATCCATGATTTCCTTTGTCAATTTTCACATGCACTCTGTGTGACTAATTTTCAGATCTGAAAATTGCTTCCTAGTGAACCAACAATGACACCCTAGTTGTTATCATTGAACAATTCTACACTGAAAATTATTGAGTGAAAACATATGCAGCAGAAAGACAAATATCAGAGATGAATAATCAATACACATGAGACACAATTTCAGTTTTGTAATCTTATTAACATCACAAATCCTAAGGCAAAAACCAGCCATCCCAACCAATAAAATGTCACCAAAACTCTGAGGACAACCTTGTTCTCCAAAGTCACCAAAACTGAGAACAACCTTGTTCTCCAATGACCATATAAATCATAAAACCAAACCTCAATAATATCCATGGGAATATCCTCTGTACGCGATTTTTTGTAGACCACTTGTATGACCTGTTGACATCACCTGTCATTTTGTACAGATTTGTACCTACCCAGAAACTCAAATATGCGATTCACCAACTCACAACCCACAGACATACGTTGTGTTCTCCACTGCAATTCATGTATACCCTATACGTGATTCATTTGTCTACAAATTGTGCATATACATGTTGCATCCCCCTGCTAATCACATATGGTACAAAATATTGGCTCCACACGTGTGACCTTCTTTGTTTCTCTCTCTTGGGCTAGATTCTCCACCTTGCAGACTTCCCCTTTGCTGAGATCACCAATCCTCCTAGCACAAGTGCAGACTCACTTATGCTAGCTCCATAATATCTCCACATACTCTAAATGATATGTAATGTCACAATGACCTCTCTTATTTATATACAATCCTTAGGGGTTAACATAGAAGCCCCTCCACAAGTCAATATAAAATTAGGATTTCTTTGTGGGTGTGGATCCCCAACAAAATCCCACAAAACACATCACCAAACCCATGAATCCCCCACTCAAATCCAAGGGGGTTTTCACCAAACCTAAAGTGTGATGTGGTTCCCATGATGATTTCCACATGCCCAAAACCTAGGGTCATGTGAGAATACATGTCCAAAGCTACAAAAATCAAAACTCCCTCTTAGAGAGGAAGGTATTGTCACCACACTCCATAAGTGAGAATGCCTCTCGATGATACCAAAGAATCAACACTCTCTCTTAGCGAGGGAGGTATTCCATCCTCCATAATCAAATATAAGTAGCTATGTCTTCCATATTGGATCCTCTACCACAGTTTCTCTCTGATCCATCCAATTGGCTACTCCCTCTATCACTGAAACAAATCCTTCTCTCCAGTCCTCCTAACTGGTTGTGTCCTCGGTCACTGAAGCAAATTTTGTTTTCTGACATGATCCTATCATAGAAGACACTCTACTCCTAAAAGCTTCTTGCCTCTGAACCTCTTATATTCCCATCTCATCCCATGACACCTACTTGACAGTCTTGGAATATGCCTCTCTCCCATATGGAACTAAAGTTTGGCTCCCAGTGAGTGACTAACTCTCCCTATGAGCATCTTGACTCCCTTTGAAGTTAGACTCCCTATGCGCCTCCTGAATCCCTCTGAATTCAGACTCCCCTAATTCCACACAACCTTCGGAGATACCTTTTCCTTGTCCACTATAATTGACATAGTCTTGGGAGGTTTCTCCTCCCTACTAAATCCTGAGGACTGACTCCCTCTGAACTTTGGCTCCCTATGAGCCGATACTACTAGTGGTGTCACCTTCCTCACCACTCACAAAGCTACCTTATCCATATATACATGTGCTACTGATGGGGTCACCTGCCTCACCACTAATGGAGCTACCTACTCCTCCTCATATGTCTCCCTACTCCTGATAGTCACAACCCACATAGGTTGTCCCTCTCTAACTACGAGAACCAATGTTGATTTGAAGCTAGATCCTTTGGTCATAAACAACAGTTGTCTAACTCAAAATAATATGTGGTATCTCTTTCTCTCAATCTCTGAGATTGAGAGAACACTCCTCCTGGTTTCTAACACCCATAACACATTTGACACCCTCAACACCTATCTTGACTCCAATTGGAATGATATTTTACCAGATTCGTGTACTGCATGCTTGTTTCTTGTGCCAAGATCCACACACAAGTCTGAGCTAGTCTTTGTGAAAGTGTCAAACAAATCTCTAGCACCTTTCATATGTTGATATGATTTTCTATCCACCAACTAAGTCCCCCTACTAGAGAATGTACCTGAAAGGGTGGAGACCAACAATATCTCCCTCTTGAACTTGTCTGCAATCTCATCAACCTCTGCTACTGATGTTTGTTTCCTTCTTCCCCTTCCCCTTCAGTGTGAACACTGTGAAGAAAAATGACCATATTCATGACACTCAAACCATCTGTATCCTCCCTAGACACCAACTAAGTCTCCTCCTAAATACAATCAGTACATATCTTCTCAAACCATGGAAACATCTCTCGTGCATAGATCCCCTACACAAAAGGTTCCAAAAACCTAGGAATACCATATCAACATCCAATAACACTTTTCCATCTCGGAAAAACACTGTGTAGCTCTACTCCTCAATTGTTGAGGTTGAGAACACACTCTTGGAATCCATATCACATTTACCACTCACAACACACCCCCTTACTCCATCTGGAATACCACTGCTCCAAATCCATGCACTACATGTCTGGTCCTTCTAACAAGCTCCTCATACATACCTGAGTCAGACACTATGAAACTCATGAACAAATCTTGTTCCCCTATCATGTGCCAGTGGCTCTCACTATATAAGAACCATGAAATCCTCCAAGGAAATCATCTTTCTTCCCCAAGTCATGACCATCCAATGAACTTCTACCCAAGCCCATCATCCAAGCCACAAAAAAAAAACTCTTTGTGCATACCTACACTGCAATTGAACCTATGTCCTCTCTCTGAACAATCCCAAGTTGCGGATGGACACTTGGTCTCGTCCACTCTATACCTCCACAACTCATCTTTTCAAATGTCCACATTCTGCTGGGTCAAATACCTCATACATCGGCATACCTCGACAATTTGCAACTCTCTGGCCCAATGAAGACTCTATCTCATCAACCTGTGGTACACACGAAATTGAATCGTCTGTGCCAAAGCATATGAGTTTCACCCATCGCAACTCACCATGAAAATTCACTGGAAGTCCATCCACAGGGTTGGAAATCTACCACACAACATACTGTTGTGATCTGGGCTCTCCTCCAATCCACCAGAACTCCCAACTAGCCACACCACTGATCTGCAATAGTCCACAACTCCTCGTCTAGACAATTTTGTCCATGTCTCAAACTAGAGACCATATAACATGTTTCCACTTGAAACCGTCAATTTAGCTCCCTCTAACGGTTATCACCTATGACCTACCCAGAACAATAACAAGAACAACACTCCTTCAATGTTGTATCCAAATGTGTCTCAAAGATGATCCCCTTCTTTTCAGATTCCAAGCTCTGAAACCAAATTTTCACATGCACTCTATGTGACTAATTTTCAAATATAAAAATTGCTTCCTAGTGAACCATCAGTAACACACTAGTTTTTAACACTGAACAATTCTACACTAAAAATTATTGACTGAAGACATATGCAGCGGAAATACAAAGATCATAGATGAATCATCAATAGACATGAGACACAATTTCAGCTTTGTAATCTTGTTAACATCAGAAATCCTGAGGGAAAAACTTGCCCTCCCATCCAATACAATATCACCAAAACTATGAGAAAAAACTTGTCCTCCAATGTCACCAAAAATGAGAACAACCTTGTTCTCCAATGACCACACAAATCAGAAAACCAAACCTCAACAATATCCTTGGGAATATCCTCTGCACACTAATATGTTGTAGACCACTTGTACGACCTGTTGACATCACCTGTCAACCTGTACGGATCTGTACCTACCCAGAAACTCAAATACATGATTCGCCAACTGACAACCCGTGGACATACGTTGTTTTATCCACTGCAAATCGTATATACTCTATATTCCATTCGTCCATCTGCAACCCACATATATATGTGATTTATCCTCCTACAAATCAAGTATAGTATGAAAAATTCTCTCCATATATGCGACCTTATTTGCTTCTCTATTGGGCCAGATTCACCACCTTGAAATATTCCCCTTTGTTGAGATCACCAATCCTTCTACCACAAGTGCAGACTCACTTATGCTAGCTCCATCATGTCTCCACACACTCTACATGATATGTGATGTTACAATGACCTCTCTTATTTATATACAATCCTTAGGGGTCAACATAGAATCCCCTTCACAAGTAAACATCAAATTAGGCTTTCCTTGTGGGTGTCAAGACCCAACACAAGCCCACAAATCCCATCACCAAACCCATGAATCCCCCACTTAAATGCAAGGGGGTTTTCATCAAACTGAATGTGTGATGCGGTGCCCATTATGATTCCCACATGCCCAACACCTAGGTTCATGTGAGAATACCTATCTGAAGCTACAAAAGTCAATAGCCTTGATCTTCTCAGGATCTATTTCCATTCCCACTGTTGAGATCGTCTGGCACAAATACTAGATATCTTTGTTGGATT
>ML828324.1:22185-40579 GCA_009831015.1 Picea engelmannii
TTTAATTTTCCTATGGCTTTTATCTTTTACCAGCTGCTTTTACCTCCTGGGCCTTTAGCCCCTTCTTCCCACAAGACAAGATGTACCCTGGACGGTCATCCTAATGGCCAGACTAGGGGAATGGGATGGATGAGCGGGGTTTTGAGATGAAAAAGTGAGAATATGAGGGGAGCGGACGATGTTTCTTCAAACCCCCTTTGGTGGCTGCCCAAAACCCATGAATACCAACTTGCTAAGCTACCCAGTCAATTACCCCAACAATGGTCAAGTAGATCAGTGTAAAATCCAAGCAGTTATCTGAAATGAAAGAGATCTAATGCATACATAAGAGGGTTATAATGATCAAATATGACACATAACATGATACCTCGGACCAATTACCTCATGGAGCAAGAGCTCTCTCTGATGCAAGACCAGGCGGGTAGTGATGGAGGCTGGTACGGATGACAGGACAAAGCTGGCTGAGAAGAAGAGATGGGTCCTCCAGGACCATGCTCAGGTCGTTCCTGCTCTCGGTACTCCATGTCTAGGACCATGTGGGCCTCGAGACATGATCTCCTAGTTATCCCTAGATATCAGGGATAACAAGGACCATAGACCCACTCAGGATAGACACCTTCGCTAAAATATGAATGTTTCCAAGACCAACAACACACTCCCAACTACAAATCGCCCCCGCTCGGATCTCGCATCTGCTTACTGAGTTGAACCAGGATGAAATAACAGAAGTGTCAGGGCTCAACAAACAAGCGAGTGACTTTCCTCGACCAAGAGAACCCCAACGCACACATCAAGCTTCCATGGTGGTCTCTCTTGTGCACCTGAACATACCTACAACTCCATGGGCCATATTATCTTAAGGCATTAGAAAGGCCCAAGTGCTATCCATCATAAATAGCTCCAGATCAAACCACCACCTCACTAGATGATGCTCCTTCCCATCTTTGGTGCCCCAGGAATTATACCCCTGATTGCATCACAACGCCAACAATCTTGCATCCTATACCTCACCTTGCTTCTGCATTGCAAATCATTCATGGAAATGGCCGGACTGGAAGCCATTGTACCCTCGCCAGCCTGCATCTTCATGCCGAGACAACTTGCGACAATACAACCCGGAAGCATCTATCCCCCTTTCCTTAAGTGCATGGTGATGGGTTGGGTTCGCTGACCATGTGCCTGACCTCCACCTCCCCATCTAACACCCCATACGGGGTAGATATAAATGTTATATGAAAGATAAAAAAATCAACAATAACATCAAAGTCGAAAAAACTTTTTTTTTTTCAAAAATATTTAGCTTGCCCTTGCCATTTTCATTCTTTACCCTTAAAATCGATAAGAAATATTTAAATGTAAATGTTATACAAAATATTTAATTCTATAACTTTAGACTAATAAGTTTTCACTTATATTGAAAATGTTGAAAAAATTCTACCTTCATCTTTTAGCCATAACAATTAAAAATTGACATGATAATTTTTTTAGAATAATAAGTCTTCACTTATATTGAAAATGTTGAAAAAATTCTAGCTTCATCTTTTAGCCATAACAATTAAAAATTGACATGATAATTTTTTTTTTTTCATGTTTTTTATTACTTGCTTATATAGTTTTTCTAATAACACATAACTAGCAATTACATCATGTGTTGCAAAGGTATGTCCTAAATATTTGGGTGGAAAGTAATGAAGTATGAAACTCAATAATTTATTAACGAAGTTAGTATACATTTCTATTAAACTTGTATACCCTATATTTAAGGTACCCTATATTTAAGGTGAGTCTATTATACTATTCAGAGTGTTATATTATGTTTGTCACATTAATATGTTTTTAGTGGTTTTTTTTAACTATTCCACCAATAAAAAGTATATCCACCTTATGCTAAAACAAAAATACAAATAAAGTTAAATCGTTTTATTTGTTTCTAATGTAAACGTAATTACTCTATATTAGATTTGTATTACTTGTTATGTTGTCTTCTTTATGAGTAGTTGTTCGAGTTTCTCTCCCACTTTTGAGGATTCAGATTCAAGTAAATAGTTTTAGATATAAGTTTTTATTCAATAAAACAAGACTTAAGAGCGAGAGCATTGAACAAAGATTTACATTGAAATACAAAAAAATGTATGTAAGAATATTGATATGTAATCATATATAATATATGATGGGTAATTCATTCCTTTACTCTACCATAAAATGTTGATATCCATATTTGTAAGGTGCCTTATAATTTTTTTTTAATATGGAGCCTTGGGAAAGTTTTTATCTTGGAAAGACTTGTCTCAATAGATTGAATTCTTGATTGAGTTAGGGTTGATTAATTTTTTTTTTCATGTGAATGACATTCCAATCTTCGAAGGTTGGGCAAAGACTTAACAAAGTCATAACTAATTGTAGAGGAGGGTTTGTTATATGTTGGGGCATGGACTATTTAATAATTTTTAATAAACAAAAGCCATGAATGATAATAAAAAAATACATTATAATAAATATGGATAACCAACTTCCATTGTTATCAAATATAAAAAAAAATCACTCAAAATTATATTAACCATGTATTTAATAGTCGTTGTTTGAGTAATATGAAGCTACTTCCCGCATGCATCAAGGTGTCTATGTAAGACAATCACCTTTCCAATGTTCATAACAACATTACATGTCGCAACATATATTTCTTGACTATTGGGGAGCGGAATTGCTGTGCCAATATTATAAACAAGACTCTGTGGCAGCGTAGTCCTTGCCAACGAGGTTGCAAAGTAAATTGTGGAAAATGGGGTCGAATTGTAAATGACGGAAGTGTTCAATGTAAAATGTATATCGCAGAAATGCGTATATCACGGAAATGTTGTGTGCAACATGTATATCACGGAATTCGTTAGCGCTAAGGCGCGACCCCATGGAGCAAGGTAAATTGTGGAAAATGGGGTCGAATTGTAAATGACGAAAGTCTTCGGTGCAAAATGTATATCATTGAAATGTTGTGTGCAACATGTATATCACGGAACATGGGGCATAAAATTTTGTTAGCGGTAAGGCGCGACCCCATTGAGAGATAGGATGCAAAATGTATATCACGGAAATGTTGTGTGCAACATGTATATCATGAAACATGGGGCATAAAATTTTGTTAGCACTAAGGCACGACCCCACAGAGATATAGGAAACTGCAACGAAGATGTGGCAAGCAACATGAAGCACAGGTGGTATCCATGCAGTAAATGATGTTTGGCATGTAGAGCACCATTTATTTTTTGAAAGTATATAACAAAATACAATTTGTTCAATGGAAGAAAAAAATTGGAAATTTATCCATGCAGTAAATGACGCTTGGCATGTACAACACCATTTATTTTTTGAAAGAATATAACAAAATACAAATTTGTTCATAGTGGAAGAAAAAAATTGGAAATTTAAATGCATTTGACATATAGACTGGTGAAAGATAAAAATGTGTGAGGACATAAATTTAAAAGGAGATAAGAAAATAGTTTTATTTGAAATATGTCAAAAAACAAAAGTTTGTTACATACTACTAGAAAGTTTGAAATATATATAAAAAATAAAGTCTGTTACATATTAATGGAAATTTCAATGCGTTTGTCATGTAGACTGGGATTGGGGCTCCCGCGGACCATTAGAGAAATATGTACAAGAAACAGGATTGTAGAAAGAAGACCTGCAAAAAAATAAAATTGAAAGCTATACGTGTTTGCCTACACATTTCTATTTAAAAAAGTGGAATAACTGGGTTGATAAACAAAACAGGATGTGATCAGTAGACTTACAGTGATGGTACATATGAGCCATTTGGCTATTTGTTTGCGGCTTCCATTTCAGTGATGTCATCAACGACTGCTGGAATTCAGGCAACTGCCTGTTGCCTTTTGTCGGCGGCCTGTTTCAATTCCCTTTCCAACCATTCTTCAATGTAGCTTCTCATTGGGGCGAGGTTGATCTCATTTCGGATTTTTATGTTGAAAAGATCGTTTTCTAATTCCTGGAAGTTGATCGAAAGATTGACAGAGCTTGATGAATTTCCTCATTTTGTACTGAATAGTCGACTAGCCGGTCGTGGACGTGAGTTTGATCATATTCAAGGATGATGTAAAATTTTTCTAGAGACAATGCCTTAAACATATGTACTTGTTTATCGAACTCTTTCCTAGTTAAGGGAAAGGAGTTTGCGATTAAGTCAGGGTCTTGGAAGTCGTTGGTCTTTCTGGCTAAGTTTATTCCTGACAACCTTGTGGATAATTTATCTTTCTTTGATATGGCTTGTTCACATGACTGAACAATGAGATGCAAGTTCTTCACTTTTCTTTCCAGCATGCATTTAATTGACCGATCCGGTTTTTGGATGGAAGATCTTGTTGTCTTCTTTTTGTTTTTGTCATATTGTTGACAATGGTGCCAAAAGGAAGGATCGTGTTTAAATAGAAATGTTCTTCATCTTTTAACTCAGCCTGCAAATGTTCGAGCAAACTATGTGCTCTGGTTCCAAGGGAAGTGATGGTTTGTGATGTTTTCCACGCCTCAGTAACCAGTTCCATTCTTTTCTTGATATTATTCTCCACATATCCTCTACAGGATGCGAGGAGGCTGGAGGATCCTTTTAAGTTGGCTACAGGGGTGGGAAACATGGCTATTGCCAAAGGATTGACAAGAAATGGCATAGGAATCAAAGCCTCTTTCAATTCCTTGATCCGATCCTTCAGACTGGCATTCTCGGCCTCGATGCCTCCAATGGAATCATGAAGTGCATCTCCGCTCGCCTTGTGAAGTTGACAAATTTGGGACGACCGCATGTTGACAAGGTCAACCTCTGAACAAAATTTTCCTTTCTTATTTTTTACATCTTTTTTCTCAATTATCAATTTTTTGGACTGGCTGTCAAAAACAATGCTCTGGAACACGAAGGATTCATCTTCGTCAAAATTTTTGGTATCAGATATGTCCATTGGACGGCTATGCTGGATGGCGTCTCCGGGCTAATCAAGGTAGTAGGGCATGCTATCCAGATCAGTGTCAAGTTCCATGTTCTCACTCTGAATTTTCGACTCTTCCGCCTATCCCACATTTTTTTTTCTCTTCTTGTCTACTGAAAGCTTGTGAGAACTATCAATTTTAGAGTGAGGAGGGTCGTTATCTCCTCCTTCGTTCGAAGAAATCTGAGTTGCTTTGTTGCTGTGGTGGGCCGTTGGAGCGATGCTCCAGGATGTCATACTTTTTGGAGTGCTATTTGTCGATTGAACACTGTTGTCACCGGGACCTTTCCCCTGTTGGTTGTACAATTTAGTGCAACTTTGCACTGCTTCTAGGTCGTCTGAATCAGAAGCAGGAGCGTTGCCGCCGGTGTCTCTATTTTTGGGCAAGTGTTTTTTGAAAAAACAATCGCCGAGGAAAAGTGTTTGTAAATGTTGTTGAAAAATATTATCGAGGTCGAACCCTCTTATGATTTCAGCATATCTCAGGTTGAAGTTGCTAGAATGCGCTGCGAATTCGTCAATTTTGTTGACGTTTTTCAACACGAACTCCCTTACTTTCCAAGGCAGAGGAATGAACTATTTTTTTCTTCTTCTTTTGCAATAGATGCAACCAGTAGTTGTATTGCCGTGCTACTTCTGCAACAAACATTCTGTCCGTAATGTGACATGGAAGGAGAGCAGGTTTTTCCGTGGAGCCAAAAATTCTTATCACAGTGTAATTATCCAAATGTTCAAGTGTCCCCTTCCTGTCCAAAAAACTGGTTGCCTGTTCAAATATGCGGGGAGCATCTTCTCCTAACAAAAAAACTTTGAAAATAGGCACAAAGCCATTAAAAACTTCATAAAAACAATGGGAAGCCTTGTGCTTCCACAAGGCCTGGTACTAGAACATTACTGGGTCGAATTCCCAGTTGACATTTTTGGACAGAGATAGTTGTGCAAAACTGATGGCAATGCGCTATCGCAAAAACTAAGTAGGACGACATATAAAATTTCTTTTACCTTTTGAAGCTTGACAATTGGGAACAAATTTCATGGGAAATTAACTTGCCCCAATAAAAAATGGCTTGTTCGTTGACTGTGAAATACAAAATATAAAGAGCCATCCGGGAAACAGTTGTCGTGGACTCATGTCCTATTATTCTTGTAAACAACTAGGCAATTTCGTGGAATGGATTTCTAAATGAACTAACCTGCAAGCTTGTGATATCTTCAGAAACTAGAATCAGGTCTTCTAATAAATGGGGCAAGAGGTCCAACCCGTTATTATTCTTTGCTATGAACTATTTCCAATCTTCTCCTCTGAACGTCAATGTTGGATGCGACAATCTTAACATCTGGCGGAAGACCTGAGGTGACAAAGAAAGAGAAGAGCGGTCCCGCAGTGGAATAATTCTTTTGTCTGAAATAAATTTATCAGTGCACCAAGAGACCAGATCCTTTCAGTAAAAAACCTCAGGGACACAACCTGCACGAGCAATCCCAGAGGTCCAAATTACTTGGTTCTCTACAATAGAGGTTGAGTAATAAGAATATTTCCTGGACCACTGGAAGTTCTGGTCCTCGCGCTCGAATATGTTCATGGTATCTCCACAGAACTGTTGTTGAGATGATGCCATAGGTTTATAAGAACGCTGGTTTGCTCCAAACGATGGTTGAAATGAACACTTAGAGCCGATAACGTAACTCTTTGCTAAATCTTGGTTAAATGCTTATGAATGGGAAAGCTCCTTGAGCCTTTCTCTCATTAATGACAATCTGTATGGGTGGTGCATGATGAATTTTTAGTAGTAAAGCTTACTTATTGCATATTTATAAATGCGAAGGTGGCGGGTACGACGAAGAGCAATTAAGGATTGGAGGTTTCGTGAACGTGCTAAGGCGACGACATTTCATGATTTTGAAATCAACACTCATAAGGGATAATATAACCCCCCGTAAATCTTGGTTTAATGCACATTAATAGGAGATCTCCTCGAGCCTTTCGCCCATCAATGACAATCTATACGGTTCCTGCATGATGAGCTGTTAGAATTATATGTCAGTAATTGCATATTTAGAAACAAGATATATATATATATATATATATATATATATATAAACAAATATTTTTTTCTTTTATTATAGACAAGTGAAAAGGTGACGAAGACGGGGGAGAGAAAGGAACAAATGGCAAGGTCTGAAAAGTGGTCAGATGAGATTCAAAAAAGGGTTATGGGGATACTCAGGAGATGCGAGTGTTCCACGGTCAAATTTTATGTCTCGAAACTTTTTACTGTAAAACGTGGAAAACAGAAGAGAGCATGATGGGGCAGTTCAGCGACCAGTTTGTATATTTGTGGAATTCCGGGGAAGTGGCGAAGTATGGAATAGGGAAACGGTCGGGAAAACTCGTTCTCGAAAATGAGGATTGAGGTTTTCGTGAACGAACCAACCCGACGACGAGCAAATGACATTCCATGATGTTTGAAATTAACGCTTGCTAATTGCATGCCTAGAAATAAGATATTATATATAATTGGTAATTGCTAATTGCAAAAGGGCGTGGGCACATGAAACAATGATTAGGAACTGAATATTTCTTTAACTCGCCAAACCAACGATCCACACAAGAAATTCGAAGAAATGGCGAACTATGGAAAGCGGATAGATGGGCTTCACAATGGGGTGAAAATAGTTTCACAAAAGACTTGAGGACCCGACGGTTAAATTGTATTTATCGAAATTTTTCAGTGCAAAATGTATAGCACAAAAGAGGGCATGATAGGTAGACCGTAATACGGAAGAGGGTATGATCCGAGTCCGATTGTAAATTTGTATATCGCGTAAGTGACAGTACTGTTCGCATGCCATGGAACAATAAAAGTCCAATCTAGAGCTCACCTACCGAGAATCCACGGTCGGAGAAGTGTCTGGGTATGGAATGGGGAAGCGGTCAATTGGTGTCGCGATATAAGATCACGAGTGCAAGCATGAACCCACAACTCCGCCCACGCGCGCAGCCAGACATTTTCGAAAAAACAAAAAAAGTGGCTAGAAAGATAAAGTTCAGGGAAAAGAGAAACGGATATTTGGCTAAGTATAGAAGACGAAAAAGAAGGGCCAATATATTCACATTTGTAACAGATATCCCATTTTCCTGCCAAGATATATACTTGGAAAGAAGTGCGAAGGTGGCGGGCACATAAAACAACGACTAAGAATATGATCCGCGAGTTTACTTGGTTCTTGGTTGTATGCTTCGTCTGTCAATTTGTATATCGTGGAACTACAAGTCATTTTTTTAGCCAGCCAGCTCGCAAGTCCGACTGTCAATTTGTATAGTGCGGAACTCTGGGTGGTGTTTGTAGGACACAAAACTATAGAGGAATGCTTTGCCCTTTAATATAGCTTCTGTGACGGAAATGTAGTATGGATCGTTTTATCACTTTTCCATATGTAAACAATGGAAATATTGAGCCCGCCAGCCCTGGAGCTCGTGTGTCAATTTGTATATCGCGGAGCTTTGAATGCTGTTTGGAGGTCACAAAAAAACAGAAGTGCAATGTAGAGCCAACCAACGCGCAAGTCCTCTTGTCAATTTGTATATTGCGGAACTCTGGTTGCTACTTGTAGGACACATAACAATAGAGGGTCAATTTAGAGAAAGGGGAAGCGCTCGGTCAAAACGCGTGAATCCGCCAAGCCACACAACAAGGCATTTTCGGAAAAAAAAAAACAATTAAGTAACCAGGAAGAGAAACTACATGGGATAAAAGAGTGGGAAAATAGAAAGGCGAAGGGCAGTTTTCGTAAGCGCAAATTGGTTTCAAACAAGCCCCATTGTTGCAAAACCATCATTTTCTACTAATTGTCAGCAAATGCTTTGTTGAAGATTAGATGTTATTGCAACCTGTGGGTGTAAGTATGTTCTTGATACATTCTTCCATGACTATAACATATTAACTTAAGTATTAAACTTCATTTTCTACTAATTGTCAGCAAATGTTTTGTTGAAGATTAGATTTTATTGGAACGTGTGGGTGTAACTGTGTTCTTGATACATTCTTCCATGACTGTAACATATTAACTTAAGTATTAAACTTCTTGCATTATGGGTTGTTAGCATTAAAACTTAATAACTGCATGTCTAGAAACAAGAATTAATATTTTGCTGCAACATTGTACTTTGGTATTGCTATGTTCTATCTGAATTTGGAATAGAATTGAATGTTGGTTTGAAACTATGTGTAATCCATTTTTTTGTTTGCATAAAATCCTGGTGGATTGACACAGTACATTGACATATAATTGTTAGATGTTTCATCTTAGAACAAATAACCTAAGTAAACACAATAGCGATGAACTACGAGACCACCAAACCATGCAAATGAGAACATGCGTTAAATCCAGAAAAGAAGCAACAACGAGGACTCCAAGGCAATTTTTTTTAATAGCAAATCCATTAAAAAAAAAAAAACAATGAGTATTGTACATGTATCCTTAGAAATTGGACCCAGTTCTTCAGGCCAAAACATTGAACGTATCTGCCACAAACACAGGCACAAGATCCACAGTATGCAGGATCCTTGCAGTTTTCTCCTCGATGAATCATCCTGTGGTAAAATTGATAGTTTTTAGAAGCTTCCCGTGAGGAAGAAGATGAAAAACGTTGCAGAGAAAATGGAATATCCCTTAACAGAAAGTTAGGACACAACCAGAAACTGTCTCTGCATAGTCGAAAAAACTTCAGGGACACAGGTTGCACGTGCAATTTCAGAGGCCCAAACTAGTCCATTCTGGGTGGAAGGAGATGACTAGTACAAATATGCCTTGCACCAGTGAGAGTTCTAGTCCTGATTCCCGAAGATGTTAATTGTATATCCAGAGAACATGATAGTAGTCCCGCAAGTGAATAGTTTTTTGGCTTGAAATATATCTCTGGAAACATCAACATATAATTTCTTTACAGTGAAACTCTTTCACCCAAAATAAACTAATTTGGACCTCTGAAATTCCTACTTTCGAGCTGCAAAGCGACTATTACGTTTCGCGTTGGTTTCTTTTATGAAACTCCTTTTGGTGTTGTCAGGACCACCATCACTGAGTCGAGAATTTTCGCCCGCTATGGTTGATTTCAATTTGGGTGAAGGAGTGGGAACAACCTTTGCATTGCCATCATCCATTGTCGTATCATCGCCCATCAGATCGTCTTCTTCTAGCTCAAAATCCATGACATCAACCTCTGCACCAACCATCAATGCGACTAGGTAGGTTCTCTGAGCAGGCATGGTTACCTTGGAATTCTTTGGCTTGAAATATATCTCTCGGTGTACCAAGGGACCATCTCCTTTTTTGGTCCTGGGCGGAGGGAGATGAGTAGTAAGAATATGCCCTGGAATAGTGGAACATTTGGCCATTATGCCCGAATGTGTTTACTGTATCTGGACAGAACTGCTGCCACAAGTTAACGAGAATTTCCGTTTTCTCCAGACGATGTTTCAAATGAAATTTGGGGAGGGATAATATAACCCTCTGAAAATTATGCTTTAATGCGTATCAATGGAATATCTCTTCGAGCCTTTCGCTGATCAATGACAATCTTTAGGGTTCGTGTGGAATGAGTTGTTACCATTAAAGCTCACTAATTGCATATTTAGAAAAAAGTGCGAAGGTCGTGGTGACGACGAAGAGAGATTAAGAATTAGATATTTCTTAAAGGAGCCAACCCGTCGGCGGACGAAAACATGTTGCATCATGTTTGAAATGAATACTTGGAAAAGATAACAGTCTTGTTTGCAAATCTTGGTTTAATTTGTAGTAATGACAAATCTTCTCTGGCCTTCCGGACATTAATGACAATCTTAACGGTTCCCGCAGGATGAACCACTAGCATTAAAGCTTAATTATTGCATATCTGGAAATAAGTACGAAGGTAGCGGTGATGGCGAATTGCGACGAAGCATTGTACATTTCGGACACCCACCAACCCGTGAAACAGATTCCAAGAAATGCACAAGTATGGAAAGCGGTCGGGCGGGTTACAAAAAAAAAGGCATAAGATATACCCAGGAGACGTGAGGGGCTCATTGTCATATTGCATCTCAGTGACAAATATCGACCGTCAATTTGTATGTCGTGGAATTTCGGGTGCTATTTGTCCATAGGGGAACAACGGAAGCACAATGTCGAGAGGGAAATTTGTATATTGCTAAAATTCGGGTTCTGTATATAAAAGAATGAGACATTTGGAAAAAGTACCAAGTAAACAAAAAGCGAAAGAATACGAGATGAAGGGGAATTTGTTTGCTAATTTGTAAATCGCAGAAGTCCGAGTGCTAGTTGCAGGCGGTGGAACAATGGAAACTCAATGTTAAACATGCCTATGCAGGAACCTGCGATTCAAAAAGTTTGTTCAATATGAAACAAGGAAGCGGTCGGTCGAGCTGGTGATATAAAAGTAACAATGGAAATCTGAAGACACGAATCCACCAAATCCCGCACCTAGACATTTTCAGAAAAATGAGTAAGTAAAGAAAGGGAAAGTAGAGGGAAAAGAGAAAGTGGATGGCAATTTTCGGAAGCGGGAATTGGTCTTAACAGTAACTATGGAGTGCATTAAACATGTTAACAGGTTCTTCAATCAAGGAATAGATACAATGAGTGATGTTTATAGTTCCAGGATCTGTTTGTATAAGAGAAGCATCGAAAAGTTACAAGACATTCATTTTTTGGATGTTTAAGTAAAGTTTCTATACTGTTAGCTTCACCACAAGTATAACAACGACGAATTTGAATTTTAATGTCCTCTCGTTCATATGATTGTTCCATTAGACTTTGCATACTATATATTCTTTTATTTCAATTTGTTTGCTAATTTGTGGGTCGTGGAAGTCAGGGTGTTGTTTGCGGGTGACCGAACAATGGAAACACAATATTGAACTCGCCTATCTGGTAACTCGCTTATTCGAAAAACCGTGAGCCAAAATTTTTGTACAATATGAAACGGGGAAGCCATCGATCGAGCTGGTGATATAAAAGTAACTGAAATCTGAAGACGTGAATCTGCCAACTTCTGCACCTAGAAATTTTCCGAAAAACGAGTAATACACACTAAATATGTACTATAAAGTATGAACATGAGATTTATAGAGAATTTACAGATCCCGCATTCCATACTTAGCCACTTTTTGCATCACGGGTTCTCAGGCTGGCGGGCTCAAAATTGGGCCTCTATTGTTCTGTGGCCCACAAATAGCACCCATAATTCCGCAATATACAAATTGACAGGCGGACCTGCAGGCTAGCTGGGTCAACATTGCACTCCTTTTGTTTCGTGTCATACAAACAACACTCGGAGTTCCGCGATATACAAATTGACAGATGGACTCCAGGGCTGGTGGCCTCAAGATTGCGATTGTTTACAGATAGTAATCCCTATCAACTATTTAACATTATCTAAAAACATTATTTTCAATACTAAATTATTAATATTAAATATTGATATTGTACAATTTAATTAGACAAAAAGGTTTGTACAATATGAAATGGGGAAGCGGTCAGTTGGGTTGGTGATATAAAATTAAGTGAAGTCTGAAGACGTGAATCCGCCAACTTCCGCACCAAGAAATTTTCTGAAAAAATGAGTAATACATAATATGTACCTTTAGGAAGTACAAACATGAGATTTTATAGAGCATGTACGAATCCCGCATTCCATACTTAGCCATTTTTTGGATCACGGGTTCTTGGGCTGACGGGCTAAAAATTGGGCCTCTATTGTTCTGTGTCCTACAAATAACACCCAAGAGTTCTGCGATATATAAATTGACAGGCGGACTTGCGGGCTGGCTAGATCAACATTGCATTTCTATTGTTCTGTGTCCTTCAAACAACACTCGGAGTTCCGCAATATACAAATTGACAGACGAACTCCAGGGTTGGCGGGCTCAAGATTGCAATTGTTTACGAATGGTGATCCCTATCAACTATCTAACACTACCTAAAAACATTATTTTCATTACTAAAGTATTAATATTAAATATTGATATTGTACAATTTAATTACATAAAATTATTAAAGGATGTTAAATATCTTATTTAAAAGAAAAACCCGCGTATTCGGAAACTCACGTTCCAAAATTTTTGTATAATATGAAATGTGGAAGAGGTCGGTTGGGTTGGTGATATAAAACTGGGTGGAAATATGAACATGTGTATCTGTCAAATTCCGCACCTAGAAATTTTTCGAGAAACGAGTAATACATACTAAATATGTACTTTTATAAAGTATGTGCATGAGATTTTATAGAGCATGTACGAATCCCTCATTCCATACTTAGCCACTTTTTGGATTGTGGGTTCTTCGGCTCAAAATTGGGCCTCTGTTCTGTGCCCTAAAAATAACACCCAGAGTTTCGCGATATACAAATTGACAAGCAGACTTGTGGGCTATTTGAATTTTAAGGGCCTCGTGTTGATATGATAACACAATTGGACTTGGGCCAGTTTATATTTGTTTATTACAATATGAAACGAGGAAGCAGTCGGTCGGGCTGGTGATATAAAAGTAAGTGAAATCTGAAGACGTGAATCCGCCAACTTCCGCACCTAGAAATTATCCGAAAAATGAGTAATACAAAGCATGTACTCTTATAAAGTATGGACATGAGATTTTTAGAGAGCATGCATGGATTTCGCATTCCATACTTGACCACTTTTTGGATTGCGGGTTCTCGGTCTGGCGGGCTCAAAATTGGGCCTCCATTTCTTCGTATCCTAGAAATAGCACCCAAAGTTGCAAGATATACAAATTGATAGGCGAACTTGCGGACTGGCTGGCTCAAGATTTCACTTCAATTGTTCTGTGTTTTCCAAATAGCAGTCAGAGGAAACGAGTAATACATACTAAATATGTACTTTTATAAACTATGGACATGAGATTTTATAGAGCATGTATGGATCCTTCATTCCATACTTGGCCACTTTTTGGATCGCGGGTTCTCGGGCTGACGGGCTCAAAATTGGGCCGCTATTGTTTTGTGCCCTACAAACAGCACTCAGACTTCCGTGATATACAAATTTCTATTGTTCCATGTCCTCCAACTAGCAGTCGGACTTCCACGATAGACAAAGTGACAAACGGACTCGAGGACTGGCGGGCTCAAGATTTTCATTGTTTACGGATGGTCATCCCTATCAACTATCTAACATTATCAAAAAACTTGATTTTCAGATAATAAATTATTAATATTAAATATCGATATTGTACAATTTAATTACAAAAATTATCAATATTGAACCCGCCTATCCGGTAACTCGCTTATTCGAAAAAACCATGAGCCAAAAAGTTTGTACAATATGAAATGGGGAAGCGGTTGGTCGGGTTGATGATATAAAAGTAAGGCAAATCTGAAGGCTTAAATCCGCCAACTTCCGTACCTAGAATTTTTTCGAAAAATGAGTAATACATACTAAACATGTACTATAAATTATGGACATGAGATTTTATAGAGCATGTATGGATCCCTCATTCCATACTTAGCCACTTTTTGAATCGTGGGTTCTCGGGCTGGCGGGCTCAAAATTAGGCCTCTATTGTTCCGTGCCCTACAAATAGCACCCATAATTTCGCGATATACAAATTGACAAGCAGACCTACGGGCTGGCTGGCTCAACATTGCACTTCTATTGTTCCATGTCCTCCAAACAACACTTGCAGTTCCGCGATATGAAAATTGAAAGACAGACTCCAAGGCTGGCGGGCTCAAGATTGCCATTGTTTACGAATGGTAATTCCTATCAACTATCAAACATTATCTAAAAACATTATTTTCAATACTAAATTATTAATATTAAATATAATTGTTATTGTACAATTTAATTAGACAAAAAGGTTTGTACAATTTGAATCGGGGAAGCGGTCGGCCGGGTTGGTGATATAAAAGTAACTGGAAATCTGAACACGTGCATCCACCAACTTCGACACCTAGAAATTTTCTGAGAAACGAACAATACATACTAAATATGTACTTTTATAAGTATGGACATAAGATTTTATAGAGCATGTACAAATCCTTCATTCCATACTTAGCCACTTTTTGGATCGCGGGTTCTGGGGCCGGCGGGCTCAAAATTGAGGCTCTATTGTTCCGTGCCCTACAAATAGCACCCACAGTTCTGCAATATACAAATTGACAAGCAGAATTTCGGGCCGTCTACCTCAACATTATAATTCTATTGTCTCATGTCCTCCAAACAACACTCGGAGTTCCGCAACATACAAATTGACAGACGAACTCCAAGACTGGTGGGCTCAAGATTGCGATTGTTTATGGATGGTGATCCTATCTAACATTATGTAAAAATATTATTTTCAAATACTAAATTAGTAATATTAAATATTGATATTGTACAATTTAATTACATAAAATTATCAAAGGATGTTAAATTGCTTATTTTAAAAAATATGAAGGAAACAAAACAAAGTCTTTTAAAATTCTATCACTGCAAGAAGAACAACGACCAATTTGAATTTTAAGGGCCTATTGTTGATATGATAGCACAAGTGGAATTCACACAATATATATTCGTTGATTTCAAATTATTCCAGGAGATTAATTTTACCAAGTTCATTGATCAATGAAAAATGCTAAAACAAGCCACATACTACATTTGCGTCACAACACCATAGAAATTATCAGGCGGATTCACGGGCTAGCTGGCTAAAAAATTGCAATTCTATTGTTTTGTGTCCTCCAAACAACACTCAGAGTTTTGCGATATACAAATTGACAGACGAAGCATACAACCAAGAACCAACTAAAATCCAAACAACCCGCAAACAAGTTCCCAGAAGGTTTCATAGAACAGGACACATCAACCTTTGCATCAAACAATTCGATATACAAAGAAAAGACGTCGCGACATTCATTTTCTCTTACATCTGCTAAATGTTCCCAGTAGAAAATAACCGGGGCCATGGGATATATGGGGTTTGCTGCCATGCTTCCCATTTTTGGACCGAATAATCTTATGCGCATGCAATCCCAAGTAGTCGAGTCCAACGAACATTCATCTTAATGTTGAAGAAATATTACAGAGACACATGAGATATTTTTGTTTCCTGCCAGAGTTTCATATATATATTTTTTCCTTTTTCAGCCGATATGCAAAATTGCATTGTTCTCATTTAAGGTAAATTTGTTGTGTATCCGAAAGTTGCACAACATGTAGACACTGCTTGCCTTTTTCTGTATATATGTTTCATACGACAACTCTGCCAACTTAGGAAGCACATTTTGTAACAGAGGTTGCCTAACCGTACAATGCACGGTTGTGTTGCCCACGGTTCAGATGACAACATTGAGGCAATGCCCATATATATATGGACATTTTTCACCACATCACAGAAAATCAATCGTATCATCACTTATCAAAGCGGAGGCAGAAGTAGGAGAGTTTTATTTCGAAGATACAGGTTCAAAGGGGTTTGCGTATGCATTCACGACAATTAAAACACCTTCAACCTGACAACGTGAGCATAGGAATTAATACATTGAACAATATAATACACAACNCCCCCCTTAATAAAATAAAATAAAATAAAACAAGCCGCAAAAATTTGGTGAAGGCTATTTGTATAAGCAAAGTGAGGATGTATATGCACAACAATTGTAGAGGTAGCTAGTTTCTTCAGATCCTGTACTATATCTGATCACAACTCTGTTACAAACGTTGCCTGGGTTGTCTGAAAGATCCTTTCTCTAACATCCCGTTTCTTTGTTATATTTTTGAAGAGCATAACTGGAATCTTCTCTTTATGTAATTCATGCTCCATTGACGAAAACAAATTTGAATAGCCATCGAACAATAGCAGCTGCAACATCGAACAATGCAATATTTGTGTAACTTACCCGAGATACATGCACATGCAAAAGTAAAGAACAAAAATGGATATGGAAAGCAGTACCATTGCCTTGTCGCTGTCTGACTCTCCATCCTTTATATGGAGAATGTGTTGTGAGCCAATTTTTCTCGTCAGTGTGACAATTGCGCCAATGGTTCTGATTGGGTAAATATCACTGCTCTGTGCAAGTTGGCTGATAGTCGAGTCCGGGACAAAACGATATTCTGAGCAAACAGCGAGAATTTTTTCCACAACACTTGTTTCTTTGAGAGAAATAATTCGATCACAATCACCATAGTCATATACTGTTTTCGACAATATATTAAAATTTGTAATGGATATCCCATTACCCGACAATATCTTTTCTGCATGTTTCTGGACAAGTTGTGTAGGAATAGTCAGTGTCACTGTCATCATGGCCTCCTTGTCTATTATGTCAGCACACATAATGGATCTAGTTTTGTTTGCCTTGTCCAAGTAGGTGCTATAGACGACCATTATGTCCCTGACAAACACTTGTCCAATTCAATGGTTGTTCAAGCCCTCTATTGATAGTACTTTGGGTGTTACAATTCTAGACCTTGTGACAATTTTTGAACAGGAAAACTAAAGTGAATGGTAGTGTGCAATTTTTTTTTATTTTTTTGTATTCTTCTTTCACTGGCATAAATCTACAAGTACACGCATAGCTAAAATGAACTATGGAGCCAGAGTTTTGCAACCACACCTCTTATTCTGCACAACATGCGTTATGTTCGACATCTCGCTTGTACTTGTTGACACTTATGTAAGAGCGGAGCGTATGCATATTTACATAGTAAGAGCAGAGTGTATGCATATTTACCTTTGGCCTTGTCGTTCTGTTGATCTCTGGGATGACTGACTGCTCATGGCCATGTCACTAGTCCAACTTTTTCTGATGAAAGCATGTGCAGATGAACATCAGGACTAAACGAGCATACACATTGTATATTGTCCATCAGAAGGACTAAATAAGCGTAAAATTGTATGCATTTGATTTTTTTGACTGGAAAAATGTGTAACAATAAACAGGGCGTGAGGGCAAGGCACCACGACCAATCTATATATCGCGGACCCCCGAAAGCCAGGGGAGCAATCTTGAACCCGCTAGCCCGACACCTGCAATCCACAAAGTGGGTAAGTATGGAATAAGGTAGATGCACGACCATACATGTGAAACCGTTAGTCCGCCAATCGACGCATCAAGGCATTTTCGGAAACACCACTAAGCAAATCAATTAGAAAACAAAAGGGATAATAGAAAATGGAAAAGTAGAAATAGGTAGGGCAGAAAGGCCCATTTCTCCCAACCCATCGTTTTCTAGTCTAATATTATATGCCCCAGATGACAGAAGAGAAGTTACCCATGTTCTCACCTTAATAAATTGATCCAAGTTTCCAGACCCAATAAAAAAAAGAGAGACATTTCCATAGTTGCTATACCTTTTAGAAGATTTTACCACAAAACCCTCTACTGTTGCACATAACAATTC
>ML828324.1:41666-59825 GCA_009831015.1 Picea engelmannii
CACCTGAAACGGTCGAAAAATGAAGAAGATAGCCTCCTTGAAGTCTCCCCTTCTTCTTTGCTGTCTCTGGTTCTACAATCTGCACCCTTGTTCTCCAAACCTGGCACACACGCTCATTTAAGCGTAAAGAACCCAGTCCCGTATGCAACCGCGCACCGGTACAAACCGTAGAACGGTTAGGGCGCCTCCAGCCCCCAACCGCCTCGGCATTTGTTCATATGCTCATGTAACCACAGGCTGGGCGCAAAAGTCGTTGGCCCGTTTCAAAACCGTGCCAACGGACTCAACCCACGCGTATTAAACAATACATAACATAATATTAATCCCGCGCACAATGTATTATAGGTCGCGGGTTCCAAACCACGCGACACACATATGAATACATTACAATGTATTGTAATACAAAACATAATATATGAAACACACGCCAACATTTGGTTCCAATAATACGCGGTCATATTACATGGCAGTGAAACCACGGGTCGGGGCTTAAGCCCCCGACCCACCCCCCTTTTCAATATAACATAACATTAATGTTAAATATTAATTCGAAGGCAAAGTGAACAAGGAACACAGTTTGATATGGCGGTTAGCGGAATTTTTTAAGTCTTTGGCTATGGGAGAGGTCCCGGGGTCGAACCCCGCGGACTCTCCAAAAACTTTTACACACAACCATATATAAACCAGTGAAATAGTGACACGTGGCGTCAAATGATTGGACCACGTGTCCACTCATTATTGGCCATAAAGGACACGTGTCAATCTCCCATTCGCTGACAAACATCCAACCAACAATCGCCACATCAGCAAAAGGTACGGCCCTCCACGTGGCCGTACGGACTGTACGGACAGGTACAGTCAGCGTCCAAATTTTTACCTGTTTGACTTGGCGGTCAAATCGCGATATCTCCTCCATACGGACTCCATTCGTGAAAATAAATATACCGCCAGAATTAGGAAAACGAGACGGACGCAATGGCACTGTTTTCGTCTCAATCCGAGCACTTTGAAAATTGAGCAAATTTTGATCCCCTGATCAAATATGCAATGGACATGAAGGGAAGTTAGTATGAAAATAGACATGTAAAAGAAAGAGAAACAACTCTATTTATTCCAATGTAACAACAAACAAAATATGCAGAATATATTATATTTGAAGGAAGAAAAGAAGGAAAAAAAAGAAAAAAAAGAAAAAGATGCAAAGCAGCAGAACAAGCACAACAAATATACAGACAGTAAATGAAAAAATGAACACCATAATATGAAATAAGAGTACATGTATCCACTTCTGTAATTCCTCATCTACATTTCCGCCAAAGAGTCCATCGTCCTCTCCAACCCTTCTGTTTGTTTAAATGTAGCAATGCAGCGAAAACACAACGAACATGAAGTAGTTGAGTATGTAGGAAGGCATGTAATGAAGATAAGCTATCATGTACAAAGGTACGCAACATCTACATATAATAAACTAGGTGAACACATATACAGACAATAAATGAAATACAAAACAACGCACTATGAAATAACAGTACAAGCATGCACCTTTCTATCTCTTCTTCAACCGATGCAGTCAAGATTCCATCGTTTTCTCCAGCTATTCTGTTTGTTTGAATGTGGGAACACACAAAATACAATGAACACGAATGGAAGCTGGTATGCACCGGAGAACAAGTAATATGTACATACAGTAAAAGAGACTCAATGAACAATCTAAAAGATAGACAGAAACATGAACCTTTGCGCTTCTCCATCCATAGTTGTAAATGTGTAATTTTGTTTTCCCTGCCCAAAATATATTACAAGCCACAAAATATTACGAAATTGCATGGCCGTAGCTAAACGATTTTTGGTTTTCCGTGGCAAAGTATCCAGATATGCTTCCACCGATGGAAATACATGTTCTTTATCTTCTACACAGACTTCTATGCCCACGATACAAGATTTTGGTTTTCCGTGGAAAACTACCCAGATATGCTTCTAGACATGGAAATATAATTTTGCAGAATCTTTGTTGTACATATCATATCTCAAGTATAAGACAAATTGTATCGTGGGCATACCAGTCTGTGTAGACGAAAAAGAACATGTATTGTCATATGGTCACATTTCACCATACATGGTTTATAAATGCAGCCTGCATATGCTTTTTTTTTTAACAAAAAAACAACGAATATTGCAGTTTCACATGCATTTCTCAAACTATTTTCTTTCATGCCACCACTGAAGCACCAGCAAAATCTCACAGCAGAACATATATCGACCTCGCAAGACAGGGAAAATAACACAACTGAATGTCGACTTGTGGGTGTAGGGGCTGAACACCGTAAAGCACAAAAAAAAAAACAAAAAAAACTCCAACTACCGGTGAAAGACCCCAACCCTGCAAAGCCGAATCAAACAAAATAAAAACAACAAGCACCAAACGAGCGAGAAAGCACGAACATGCCCAACTACAGCCCCAAGGCCCCAAAGCGTAAACTTGAGCCAAGCAAACAGAACCAACAACCCACGAACCAACGAACCAACGAACCAACAAACAAACAACAACCACCGAACCAGTAAACAACATATGTATCTCCAACGATTACGAAACTGCAACTGAAGCATAGAAGGAACCGAAAACATACGACGAGCATGCCAGTAGAAATAAGCAAACATTCTTACTTGCAAACTGCAAACACTGAACAACAAACAAGGAATATAAAATGAAACTATGGCATGGAAACTTACTCCAGAACGATGAAAGGTAGAAGCACAGGTCGAATTGTGAACCAAACAACAACAAGCAACAACCGAAAAACCAATGAAGAAGAAGCACTCACCAAACTAGTAAACAATGTATGTAGCTTCAACGATGATGGAATTGCATTGCAAAGCTAGAAGAAGGATGAAACATACAATGCCTATTCAACTGGCGGTGGACAACAATATTGTGCAAAATCACTGCAACATTGTATGGAAAATTTCGAGGAAAAATGTACTCCGAGAACCGTATTTAGATAAACATTTAAGTCTGTCAGGCTGTCTAAGGACCTCGCGATATGCAAACATGTAAGCTGCCAGGTCTGTTCGAGGACCTCGCGTCATGTAAACATTTAAGTTGTCAGGCCTATTCAAGCACCTCAAAAAACGTGTCAATACATTCCAACACAAATACATGCGGCAAGGATGTTATAAACTTTGGAATTATCGATCACTATAAAGATTGGATATCTAAACATTTCAATATGATTATTACAAATAAAAACTTTCGGATATATCCAGCTAGCAGAAAATGCTAAGACAAACATTCGAAGTAATGCTAGCATTAATCCACCTTCAAGCAATACATAGGAAAAATATATGATTCAAAAAGACTTTATACGATAATAAAGTTTGGATATGTTACCACATAAAACAATGGGAATAACGAAGCCGACAATAAGACCTCCAATATGTTATCCAATCAGATCAATGCATATATGATACTTTTTATTATATAAAATTCAATGTTTTTAGTTCCCTAGCTCCAACAATAGATATTGTGCAAATATTTGTGGTCAAAGGACAAACTAATATGTAGTCAACGAATTATCGATCGCTATAGTCCCTCTATGCCTACGACAGTGACTAATAACAATCTAACTAGTGTACGTTTGCCAATGCCTATTTTCCACCTTTGTCTACAATAAAAGTCTTTGAGATGTTGTTTGCCCTATTCACATAACCAAATTATGAAGCTTAACATGAACTCCTTTAGTCGGGGAGTTCATTCCTCAACCTCACACGTCGATTGCTTGTGAAGGATTTTGATGGATTGGATGGAGATGAGGTCAAGATGACACAAAAGTAGATAAATTATGAGCAAATCTCTGAAAGGGAGCACTAGAATGGGGAAATACTGATTTATTCCACGCTCAACCAATTGGAGTTGTCCATAAAGATCACTAGGAAGCCTTTGTGGATTGGGGATTTAAAATGGAATTCTTATGAAGTTCATGAAGGGGTTGGGCTCTGCACGATATCCATAAGATGCTATTTTGAATATATTTTCTTCTGTCACACCATTATTTTCCAAGTTTCTTGTTATGAATGTTGCATTGGGACCTATAGCAAGTGTCTTTGTTGGCTTTAAAAGTTCTTGAAGCACACCGATTGGTCTTTGGTGTTTAAGGACAATGGTTAAGGCAAGACCTTGCAACTAGGGAACTACAATGGCGTAGCAACATCAAATGATTTTCATTTTCCCTAATCTATTCAATAGTTTGTCTAGTGTAGGGTGGGAATCAATATAACTCAGTGTCAACAAATTAAAGAAATTAAATCTGCCTAAATCTGTTTTTGTTGTTGTATTATTGTAGGTTCTCTTTCTAGTCTTCCAGGATGATTTTGTTGGCAATAGACTCCAGAGCACCCCTTAGTTGGCATTGTATATCCGGCCTTGCTTGTTATGTTGCCTATTTTTACCGGCTACCTGCCTGCGCCCTCCTTGGGCTTTTATGGGATCAAAATTCATTCAACAAATCGCAGGAATAATTCAGGTTATTATCGAACTGAGTGATTTTCCAGTTTATTATGGTGCATATTTGTAGTTGAATATAAAACTAAATTTCAACATTAAGTTTGAAAAACGATGACAAAGTATTGATGGACAAATGAAATCTTCTGATATCCATTATCGTATAATAAACGCCTTACCTTCCCTTGACACAGTGCCATCCAATATCTATCCAAGAAGCAAGAAGCGCCGAGAGGTGGGGAAGGGACGCTGCAAATATGGTTTGAAATTATAGACAATTAATCCCACTTGGCCAATGCAATGGAATCAGGTTAGACTTTTGTTTTTTTTTTTTGGTTGTAGAAGAGGTTACTGGTTTGAGCTTAGATGGGTTTTTGCGACGTGAATTTCATGTTGGAAAGGCTAGACTTTTGTTTTAATTTTATTTTTTTACACATAATTCTTTAAAGAAATAAATAATTAGAAGTTTTATAGATTGAAATAATTGAAATTGAAAAATGAGTATTGCTTTTTATAGGTATTGTTATTACCAAAAAGGTTTGATCCTTATAAAATAATTGTTTTATTAATTGAGGAAATTAATAAAAAAAAACATTTTTAGACTTTTGAATAATAAATGGTTTGAATCTTACAAAACAACAATTGTTTGATTGAGGAGATTATTGTTACTTTTTAAAATATTAAAATAATTGTTTTATTAGTTGAGGAAATTAATAAAAAAAAACATTTTTAGATTTTTGAATAATAAATGGTTTGAATCGTCCCCGAGGTGTAGGACAGTCGGTGATGGAGTGTGTTGTTAAGCCACTCCGTGATGTTAAAGTCACCGGTTCGAAACCTGTGGGGACAAAAAATCCAACCATGTTAAGGGTTGGTGTGGCTCATGCCGGGTGCGATCCCCGGGTGATTTTGACGCTTAGATGCCCATGAGTCGCGGTTTCTCAAGTCACAGGTTAATCGCGTACCCAACAGGTTCTGCACAAATTAACAAACAAAAAAAATAAATGGTTTGAATCTTACAAAACAACAATTGTTTGATTGAGGAGATTATTATTACTTTTTAAAATATTTTTAGAATTTTGAGTAATAATTAGTTTGAACTTTACCAAGTAATTGTTTTATTAAATGAAGAGATTAATTTTTTTTAAAACATTTCTAGATTTTTGAGTAATAATTTGATAGAATTTTTTTATGATGTTATTTATTTTGAATATTTTTGATAGCAATGGTCTAAAATTGTGATAAAATGGTATTTTTTTTTTAATTGTAGGAGGGGAAATTGACTTTTTTGTTATGAAATTTAATAATAATTGGATTGATGGAATCATAAATATAATGCTAATATTGCTTAATGTGGCTCCAATAGGGGTATCAAATGCTAAGATTGTATAATGTGGCTTCAATCCCGTATTTGAGGGAGTGAATCCATTTTTGTATAAAAAAGAACAATCTTATCATACAAAATTGCAATTAAAAATAAAACAAAAATAGAAATGGTTATCAATTTATATTATAAAATTGATGTTGTTGAACTCTCTCCTTCACAAAAGATATAATTCCAAAATAGTTGGATAGGATTCCAAAATATCAAAGCTAGTGTCTTATTTTGCAAATATATTGAAGTTTCCAAAACTTCCCCTATATATACTACGAGTATACAACCAAATAAACAATCCTAACGAAAATGTAACTTTTCAAAACGTAAGTTAATGAGCATCAAGTTCACTGTAGACATCTCAAATGTTACCAGACTTAGTTGATTAAATGACAGAGGGTGGCTTAAATGCTTGTCTTGGTTATTGCACAATAGCCTTTTCATTTTCCACCACAATTTTTTCTCCAAAAGATACTAGAAAGGATGGGTGAGCTGTTGATTGATTACCTTCATTGTTAAGCTCTTTCTCAACTTCCAACTTTTTGATCTTGGTTTGCAACATAGCCAATTTTTCTACTACCGCTTCAATCCTCTGAGTGTTATTCTCTGTGTTGATGCCCATTTTCCTCTGCTGATTTTGAATAGCTTCTAATTGATAATTTATTCCCAATACATGCCTTTGCATTGCCTCTGTCTCTACAACCTTTCTTATTTTCCACTCCTTTCACCACCCTTCCTACCTTCTCATGTGAAATGCTTAACATACTTGATCTTTTGTGATGTGCTTCTCACACCTATGAATGCCTCTTCTCATCTCTAAATTCTCACATCTTGTGTGTCACGACCCCTTTGGAGACCCACCTGAGATGCTAAGTCTCGTCCTCCCTCAAGGGCATGGAACATCGTGACGGTTCTCACTTGGCAGCTTGACAACACTAAGGATACTTCCCCGGATTATGCCTATTCACCTAGAGCATACCCATATTTCGTTCTAGGCTACGAGTGAGTCACACTCCTACTTGATGTGACTCATATACTTAGACAATTTGTTACCATCTTAACACTTAATCATTTAAGCATACAATCATGAAACATGCAAAACAGAGACAACACCTGCGAAACATACAAGAGACACACACATAGATATAGTGCGAGCGACACTAGCGATGCTTAACACCCGACTTGTCTTATTATTATGAAACATAGTTACAATATGAGAACTACTAGCTCAGTTTACAACATGGGCAGAGTCACACGACTCACCTCACCTCACCAAGTCAAAACACTCATACACAGATCCGCCCCCAACAAACTTCCTTGTCGCAACAATCTTCAGACATTATGTGGTTCACGCCAAACATGTGCCCTCCATAGAATAACCATCTCTTATTCATCGCAAGAGTCACCAAGCTAGCCCAAGATCTCGGTCTTCCTCAAGGCACGCCCTCCACAGACCTACATCAATAATTCATCAAATTATGTCTTGTCTACTTGCCTTCTCCATTCCTTGTTTGCTTCACATGATTGTCATGCTCTCCCTTCCACTATGCCTTCTTAGCTCATGTGCTTTGTGTTCTTATATGAACCCAACTATCTCCCTCCCGAACCATCGTGCTCTTTGGGTGTTCTGCCCCTACGCGGACTAGCATTCCCATTCAGATCAACGCACCCCTTTGCGAACTGGTGCACTCATTTTCATCGACGCGCCCCTTGTCCCAGTCACATCCATTTGAACTTGTGCGCTCGTGAACCATTGCACCCTTTCGGACCAGTGCGCCCCATCACCTGGGCATGCTCCTCATGTGGATGTGCCTCATTCACTTAGGTGTGCCCTTGCCTTATGTGTTTCCTTGAACTGACTGACTTGACTTGTTGTGGGTATGCCGATGGGGTCAATCGACCTCTCCAACGCGTCAGTGTTGCCAAGAGAAGGAAGGTCCACTTCCTGGGTGCACACCCAAGTTTCCCTGTCCTTTCCCAATCACAACCCAATTTTTGATCCTCCATCGCAAGGCAAGTGAGGCATGTCCCCCCTTGGTTCTGTACGTCACCATCATGCGCCCAAGGTGCTCCTGCCTACACCTATAATACTTCTTCCACCCAACCGATCGAATGTTCCTTGTGTTCTCTTGACCAACTCATCATCGAGTCTTCCCAAGGAGTGCATGCAATCGGTGGGTGTCGTGGATGGATTTACATCTTCCCCCACTCAAAGTCGTTGCCGTCTGTAGAAACATCCATCGATCTCCATGGTGTATTTTCCCCTTCTCCAGATCTCGTCACCACTCAACAACTGTTGTCAAAGGGACCTCCCCTCAGGAATATCCTCAAGGTGTGCCCAAGTGTTGGATACTCTTGGCCCATAGTGGCTTTGATACTTTGATTATGTCGTCCATGTGTCATGTACATTGGATCCTCTCAAGTTTCAAACTGGTTGGGTGATTAGTCCAATTGTCACATTCGTCCCTAGAGAATGTGCATCTCCACATCTAAGAATCCCTTTTTTGTTTTCCTCATCGTCATTCTGTTCAACTCTTCTTGGTCTTTTGAGTCGCCCATTGCACCCTCAACATGTTGGCTTCAACCTCACTGAACTTCTCTTGAACCTTTCAGTTTTGGACAAGGTCCTGACCCTTGTCATAGTTTGGAAAGTTTCCTCCACAACCCATCCGTCATTTCCCAACTTACATGTTGAGTCTTTTCATGATGCCTCCCACAAGGCATCCTTAATCTCACCGCTTTCTCCAGACAACACGTCTCCATCTTCTTCTTTTAGTAGATCGAGTGTACCCAATAACCACCACCAAGGCTATTGGCATACATAATATCTGACTTGTGTTCTGTGCGCAAGTATCACAAGACCGACCTAACTTCCTTTGGTGTGCATCCCAACTCTTCAAGTCATTCCGCAATAAGTTGGAAGTCATATATCCCCATGGCCTTCCTACAAAAGTTCACGATCATTGCAGGATGTCGATCTTCCATTCCTACTTCTTCCACGTCTATCTCAAGGTTTGGTTGAGTAAGTCCTCCATGCAATGTCTTGACTCAACTCTTGAAGTATCTATGGTGAGTAAGTCTATGGACTGATCCTCCACAACATCTTTGGCCTACAGTTGATAATGATTCACTTGGTGATGTCCCCCCTGCTCCATGGTATTGGTAAGTGAAGAGTCCAACTGTCCTCTACACTCACGTTCATGGTTCTGCGGGTTCCTTAATTGACCAACCTTCCCCATGGTTGCCTTCATTGAATTTTTCGTCACTGTCAATTGTTTCTCTTCTTGACCCAGACTACTCAAAGATGCTTTAGTTCAGATGGCTTCTTGGTGTTGTTTCATGTCACAAGGTCCGTTCATGATTTCATTGAATCCTTTTACCAGCTTGATTACAAATATCCTAGGCATCTTCTCGAGGTTCCTCTTCGTTGTCAAGGGTGCACTTGGTGTTCTTTCCTCGTCCAAGAATACTAAGTGACTTTTGTGAATGAGAGGAGCTGCTTTGGAAAGTCTAAGGAAGTCTTACCCCAATATCATCACACGATTTTCCGATGGAGCCACTAGAAAATCCATGTTTCCAAACCATTCCGCCACTCTCAATGGTGTAGAATGAACTATCTCTGTCACTGGAACTACTGTTGAGTTCATCAATTTACACGATTCTATGCTGCTCTTAGGTTTACGATGAAGTGACTTTGTGGCTTGCTTACTCACAAAAATGTGGGTTGCACCAGTGTCAACCAAAGCTTCCATATTCAAACCACTTATTGTTGCACTCACAAATCAGAGTCCCTTAACTTCTTCACTTTGTGAATACAGTCCTCGACCTCTTGTCTTGAATTCCTGTATGCGTTCCACTAACGTTTCCATGACTTCTGTCATTTCTTCCGTCGATGTCTTCTCTTGAACTGTCTTTGTCAAGGGTTCGAGCTCTTTTACTTTTGGTGTGATCTAAACCTCCTCTTTTTCAACCAATTGAGCCAACCTTCCTTGCAATGGATAGTCCCTTACAAGATGATTGTGTGAACAAAATTAGAACTCAACCATCTTACCTTTCTTTTTGAGTGGCATGGGTTGGCCCTTCATCGTTGTGCTGTCTTCATGTTGAATATTCTCCTCCTTGAGTGCTCCCAATGCAGCATGCACCAACATCTCAGTCCCCCTTGACAATGACTTCAATTTTTCAATCATGGACTCTATCTGTGCTTCGAATTCATCCAATCTCCCCAAACCTTATTGGAGTTTTACAAATTGTTGAATTACACTGTCTCTCTTGATCTTCCAAGTCTCGTCACCTGTATAGTCCATCTCAAGATTATATTGGCGAGTACTTCCACTTCTGTCCAAGCTTCACCTTCCACTTGTCCCACAAAATCTCCCCATTGATCGAGTTCTTCACGACATGATCCAAGTCACTTGGCCTTACCAAGAGTGTTACAAAACTCCCCGCACTGCTCCAAGTCTTTTCACAGGAAATCACCTTCCTCTATCACAAGTCCGAACTCAATCATTCCTCAAGTCTATGCTCAAACCACCCAAACCGTTCACCAAGGTTTGTGCCCAAACTGACTCTGCGATGGAACAATCCACTTCATCGAACCATTCACCAAAATTTTACGATCAAATATGAAACAATTCTTGTGGTGAAATCTGAGATGAGTTATGTGATCAAGTGCTTCGTTTCACCAAAAACTATAGTCTCGATCTATAAAAGGTGTGCATATAGTACAATCTTCCATCACATTGTCAAATGGTATCTTTGTTGTAAGTTTGATGTCAATAGTCCCTGTGATGAACCGGTTCGCCTCACCGAACTGTTCACCAAGTTTGTGACATACTTACAACGTTCCCACTAAACTGTCTTCACCAAAAACCACCTGCGCTCTATCACCATTGTCAACACTGTAGTAGTAGTAGAGCTTGTCTTATTGTTACGAAAAAAAGTTATAATATGAGCACTACTGGCTCGGTTTACAACATGGGTAGAGTTGCACGACTCACCTCACCTCACCAAGTCAAAACACTCATACACAGATCTGCCCCCAACAAACTTCCCTGTCGCCACAATCTTCGCACACTATGTGTTTCGCCCCAAACGCGCACCCTCCACAAACTAAATGTCTATTATTTGTCGCAAGAGTCACCAAGCTATCCCAAGATCGTGATATACCTCATGTAACACCCTCCATAGACCTGCGTCAAGACTTCACTGAATTCCACCTTGGCTACTTTCCTTCTCCATGCCTTGTTCACTTCACAGGCTCGTCATGCTCCCTTCCACTATGCCTTCTTAACTCATGCGCCTTGTGTTCTTATATGAACCCAACTATCTCCATCACAAATATTTGTGCCCTTTGGGTGTCATGCCCCTTTGAGGACTGACACACCCATTTGGATCGACACCCCCTTCGCCCGATCATGTATGTTTGAACTCGTGCGCCCATGAACCATCGTTCCCTTTCAGACTAACGTGCCCCATCATCTGGTCACACTCCTCAAGACGATGCACTCCATTCACTTGGGTGCACCCTTGCCTTTTGTGTTTCCTTGAACCGAACGAATTGATTTGTTGTGAGTGTGTTGATGGGGTCAAACGACCTCTCCAATGCACATGTGCTGCCAAGGGTAGGCGGGTGCACTTCTTGGGAACACACCCAAGTCGCCCCATCCTTTCCCAAGAAAAACCCAAGTATTCATTCTCCGTCACAAGGAAAGTGAGGCACGTTCCCCCTTGGATCCGCTCGTCACCATCGTGTTCCCAAGGTGCTCTTTCTTGTGCCTAAAAGACTTCTCCCACCCATCCGATTGCATGTTCCTTGTGTTCTCTTGACCAAATCACTGCCGAGTTTTCCCAAGTAGCGCGTGCACTCGGTGGATGTCGCATAGGGATTTACACTATGCAATACCCAAAATTCCCATGTGAGTGTGTCATTTTCCATGCATCCAAAACTACAACCAACTCAAATCTCCAATACTTCAATACTTGCTCATAATCCCACCAAATGGATCCAATGCTTTGCTTCTTAACATGGCTAACAAAGATGTATACAAGCTGGAGAGGGGATAATCCCCAACATTTCACATAGAGTATGAATTGGATTGGGGTTAATACCACATTCACTGAGCAATCCCATCTTCACAAGTATTAATGCTTCCACCTCAACTATGATGAATGATGAGGGGAGGGAGTTATAGCCGCATCAAGTAATATTACTTGACTTTGGGATCATTTGCAATTTTTCCATGCTACTTGTGCCTTCAAATGTTGAGTTAATGCATGCTTCATGCCTCATGGGATATGATGGATTATGTTGCTTCCCCCATTTTTCCTTAAGTATTCTATTGGAAAACCTATGCCCTTATTTTCATACTTATCAATGGAAGAGTTTAACCTCCTTAGTACATGATAGAATTCACATCATGCGAAGGTTTTAACTAATTTTGTGCTTTGATGACAATCTGAATTAACAAAGGCTTGAGAGGGGTTGCAAATAAAATCAAATATTGAGTTATCACCATTGTATCCCCAATCACCAAAATATGTCGAAATCCTTGTTGCTTTATTAGCATTAGCCCTTGATCAGTGCTAGAGCATTTTCTTGATCACAAGTTGTGTCTCCTAGCCCCTAGGTGAAAGTGGTTCCTTGTTTTCCTTTGAGATTAAGGATGATGCCCCCCACACTTGTGGCCCTGGGATTACCTTTCAAGGTCCCATCAAAGAAGAGAATGGGTTTTTTCTTGGATTTAATCTAGATTTGAAATTCTTTGTATGTCATTCTAAGCTGCCATGCTAAATTTTCTTTTGGTCTATATTGTTTTCTTGGATTGTTTGTGCTCCTTGATATGATATATTTTAAACATATTTTTTTATTTTTCTTATAGATTTGAAACTTTCTACCTCTACATTCCTTTGGAACGAACTGATTCTATAAGGAGACCTATGGCACATGTTGCTTCTTGCCTCAGACAAATAAAGCATTTTGAGAATATGCATTTATTTATGGCCAACTAGACTTTCTAGGATAAAATTTTAGGAGCTGCCAACCATACCCGATTGAGAAGAACATTGCTATAAAAAGAGCCAATATAATTGTTTCCCTAGATATGGAACATCTCATTCCAATCTTGTGGCATGTGGACATTTGTTCCTAAATTTGCAAAGGAAAAATTTCAAACTCTCTTGGTGTATTTGCATTTAATAAATAAGTGAATTGAGGTTTCTTCATTCTTGTCACACAATGGAAATCACGATGGCCCTTGTATTCCTCTTCTTTTCAATTTTGTAACTGCATTTTCCCATTTTCCAAAACCCAACATAGTATTTTAACCTTTGGCAATTTGTCTTTGCCCCATACTGACTTCCATATCTCGATTGTTGGAAGATTTGTTTTGCTTAGTGATTTGAATATTACATCCTAGTTTGACAAATACTGCTTAGTGATTTGAATATTATATCTTAGTTTGAATACATACTGAGGTCCTTTGGGACCCCACCCTTGAACGTGTTGGGATGATTTGCTAATTGTCTTAGCCCCTTGCAATTGGCTTAACAATCCATCTCATTATTCCACTAACCTTTATGGTAATAATTAAAATTTTCCATCTTTTCCAAATGCCTTCAGCTAAGGGATCCCATTCAGAAATGCCCCACAATGAATAGAGATTATGTAATTGCATCCATTCTCACAACTCCACAAATTGTGGAAATCGATTTAGAGGGGGTCTTTCTAAAATTCGATCCTCCCATATCCTGATCCTTCCCCCATTTCCAGGCACCCATGAAAGACTATTTTGAAGGAGGTTAGTCGATGCTTTGCATAACTTCCAAATAGATGAACCTTTGATATATGGAATAAATAGGTATAGGCTCAATCTACTAGCTTGGAGGTACTTTTTGTGGATGAGTGATTTCCACCTTTGATTCTCACCAACCTCTAAAGGATTTTTTCTCCCATTGATAAATTCATTGCTTGTGGATATTTAACGTTGAGTCCTCCTTGGTCCCATGGAGAAATTATTGTGCTCCATTTTATGAGATGATACTTTTTGTTATTGTTCTTACCTCCTTGCCATATAAATTTCCTAATCTTTGCCCCAATTTTTTGCAGAGTCCCTACTGGAGCTAGCATTACCGATCCCTAGAATAGGGGAAAATATGGTAACACACTATTAATAAGAATTACCCTACTAGCAAGGTTTAACCAATTCCCTCCCCACCATTGCAATTTTTTATGAATTTTCTGAGTGATATTATGCCATTATACTGCCTTGGGAAAGGAGAGAGCTATGGGTATCCCCCAAAACTTAAAACGAGACTAGTTGATCACACAAGGAAATCCCATAATTCTTGCAATTGAATTGAGTAACTGTGGCGAAGCATCCCACTCGTAAATATTTCTTTTTCTTTTGTTTATGGTCCCTCGAGAGGAATTCATGAATTGATCTAGGACTTTTTAAATCATTCCGCTATAATAACTGACACCCCTCCCAAAAGAAGTGTGTCATCAAAAAAGTGTGAGTGCCTAGTTTCTTTAGTCCCTTGGACAAGAAATATCCCTTGTAAATTGCATTGAATTATTTCATGTTCGATCCTTCTACTGAGAGACTCTACCATTATGATATAGAGAAGGGGAGAGATTGGGAATCCTTGCCATAGTCCTATTTTACTTTGAAAAAAATAGGTGGGCCTACCATTGACCAAGGGGGATATCTAGGGGCATCTCATGCATGCCTTAACCCAAGAAATAAAATAGTTTTCAAAGCCAAACTTTTTTAGAACTAAAAATAAAAATGAGTGACGTACCTAGTCAAATTCATTTGCCATATCTATCTTTATGACCATCCCTTTGTATTTTCTACTTATTCTTGAATGGACAACTTTTGCACAAGAAGGATGTTATCTATAATCTAACGCTTTTGCATAAAACCACCTTGATTCTCTAATATTAGATTGGGAAGCATATTTTCAGATGATTTGGCATTATCTTTATCATAATTTTATATGAAGCATTGAAAAAGGATATGGGACATTATCTATAAAGTGATGAGCCATTGGATTCTTTTGGGATGAGAGCTCAAAATGAGGAGTTTGTGCATCCTCCATTTTGAGGTTTCCATTTGCTTCATATTTTAGCATACAACCCTAGTCATATAGAAATAGATAGAGAAACCATTTGGGATCAGAGCCTTGCCAAGCTATTCTAGCCCCTAAATAACATTTATTATCTCCACTTCTTTGATTTATTTAACTAGTTCCAAGTTATCTTCTTCAAAAACCAAGTGAGGGATCCTTTGAAGAATTGAATGGATTGATTCCAACTCTTCTTCTTTTGTTGCATACAAATTTTTGAAATGAAGAAAATCCTCTTCTTTGATGTTGCGAAAGCCAATTATCTTTTCTCCATTTTCATTTTGTATTTTTCTTGAACATTGTTTTTCTGTTGGTGGGATTTTGTCTATTTATGAAATAAATAAGTATTTTGATCACCTAATTAGCTAGTTCTCTTCCTCTTTTTATAGGTTGTATGAACTTTCTAGCTCAAGAATTTATCCTATTGAATTTGTTGTTATTGAACTTCTTGCTCTTCCAATGCTATCTAAAAGGATTGAAGCTACTGGAGGGCATCCTTTCTCTTAGATGATGGATCTATATAATTTTGTGTAGCCCATTCCTTTAATAATTTTTTGGTTTCCATTAATTTTGTTTCCCATACATACCCAAGATAGCAGCTAACTTGATGCTTCCATGAACTTTCAATGATTGATAATTTAATCCTCTGATAATGTAACCATTAATTTAGGGTTAAATCTAAAAGGGAGAGGACCATAGTTTTTAGGATGTTGAAACAAAAGAGAGATTGGTTTGTTGTTGGAAGCATTAGAAGGCACAATTCTTGAAATGTTTCGACATCATCCAACACAAAGTTACTATGAATGAGAAATCGATCTAGTCTAGCAACAATGTGGCTTGGACCAACCCTCCTATTAAATCATGTGTATTTTCCTCTCTTGGAATTGATATCCATAAGATCCCAATCTAATATAAAGTCTTCTATATTCTCTCTTTCTTGGTACTGAATAATGCTTCCCCCTCAATTTTCCTTCGGAGGCAAGACCATGTTAAAATCACCTACCTTAATTCTTCTTTCTTTCTTTATATGGTCTTTCATATCTACTAAAGTTTGCCAACACTCCAGTTTCTCCTTGTAATGCATTGGAGCATACACATTGAATATAAATAAATTCTTCCCTATTATTCTAGAGATGAGTTTTATATAGAACCAATGCTAGTTGGATTTGGACTGAACTAATCCAAATAGATCCAATTTCTAGAGGGTGCATATTCCTCGAGAGCCCACTTTGAACTTACTGCTACTCCTTGATTGATTTTCCAAGTTTTGTTTCCAATTTCTAGTGGTTCACCTTCTCCTGATTTTGTCTCCTGGATGAGGAAGATGGATGCGATTTCCAATTTGATTAAGTCCTTTAAGGATTCTATTTTGTGTTTACTTCCCATCCCCATACTGTTCTAGGAGACCATTTTCATTATTTCAATAATGAAGGTTTAGAATTGTCTCTTTTTATAGTTTCTAATGGCATCAAACTTTCTAGACTTGAAAGAGAGTGGATCTTTACTCCTTCCCTAGAGAACTTTCGATGTAGGTCTGAATCCCTAGGTTTTTTTTTCTTTGTTGGCCACTTCCTCTCTTTTTTCTCTAGCTGATATTCTCCCCTGATTTTTGGGAAAATGTTGCTCCTCTCAATCCTCACCTTCCTAAATATGAAGAGATCTTTTCTTGGTAACTACTCTGCTTAGATGGGTGGAATTTTTTTCTAAGACTAATTCAACTTCTTTGTTCCCTTCCTTTGAGGGATTGCTTGAAGGGGAGAACAACTCTTCTACTTGAGAATCTGTGTAAATGTGAGGCACATAATATTGGGGAGTGATGATGGGATGGTTATGAATACTTACATTCTGAGAATATTTTATGGCTGACACAAATGGCTCCATGTCTTGTTGGGACAACATTTCTAATATATTAACCGAGGGAATTGATTTTATTTTTTTAGTTGGAGTTTCTATTGTTGCGGTTTGACGTGATCTTGGTTTTTCTTAACAAATTTCCACTGCTCATCCTTTTCCATAGGAGATTGCACTAGAGTTGTCTTTTTGCAATCCTTTGCAAAATGCTCATATTCATGGCATGCTTTGCATTTAAATGAAAGTTCCTCATAATCCAGTTTTTGCATGTGGCTCCAATTGTGTAGTTTCAATCTTATTGGTTTAGGAATAAATTTATCCAAATTGACATCTACACATATACAAGTGCATACAAATAGTGTAGATTAGGGTTTAGACTTATTGATGAATTTCCCAGATTGTTTCCAATGGATTGAAGTGATTCATCATTCTAATAGTGGAGGGGCAGATTAGGAATCCTTAACTAAACTGACACTACTGAGGGCACATCCAATTTAGGATCAAAATCAAGGGTCCATCCCTTGAGATACATTCCTCTTGGACCCATGAAGTAGGGGCCATTTATGAAAATCAAGTTTCGGTGTTCTTTCAGCCCAAACAAAAAATCATAAAAGCCTCTTCCATGTAAGTAATAAGACAACTTTCCTTTGATCATAGCCATCAAGTTATTTTGCATCCATGGATCCATTGTTCTTGGGGATGTTCAAGATCTAGGTATTTAACGTGGGGAGATACAATGGGGAGAAACACATCTAGAATTTGATTGGCCTCCTTCACAAATCAAGATGGATGAGCTTCCTTGATTGATTTGCTTGGATAAGTGACAAGGGATTGAAAGGCCATGGATTCTATATGAGGAGGAGGAGGATAGAATCCTCTTGAAGCCATGCTCAGGAGGGCCAAGAGAAGAAGGCGTGGTAGGGAGCAAACAAAGAAGTCTAGGGATAAAGGCTAGGGTGTAGGGTCTTAGATTTTGTTGAACATACAAAATTGCAATTTCATAAAAAATTTCTTTGTTGGATTCTAGTGATGGAAAACGAGAAAAATTCAAAATCATAGAACATTTATCCTTTTGCGATTCAAAATTATGGTTGAAATTTTCTATTATGAAAATAGTATGATGAAATACCTCTTCTTTAGAACAAAAATATCCATCATTTTCCATGCTTGAAATCACTTAGGCTTAATATGTAATTGGGGGTATCTATTTTGCAAAATTTCCACAATAATTGCACTTGGCCTCTATTTCAAGGCACAATATTCTTATGTAGGGAAGACATCATAATTGCATGAGTGAAACAACTAA
>ML828325.1:13870-38985 GCA_009831015.1 Picea engelmannii
CAACTTCCCTCTGTTGGACTGCACTTTTTAGGCATTTCTTATGCACGAACTTTCATCGGCTATACCCTCTAGAATTCTGCCAACATCTTCTTGGGCATGTTTTCACATTACCTCTGTCACTTCCAGACTGCTAAAAAGTTTTCCCAATCTTTAAACTAAAAACATGTTTAAAGTACAAATACTCAATCTCATACTAAATTGTGAGAAGGAGATTTTGAGTGCGTACGAGATTTAGTATTGTACTCAGCCCTCTCTATCAAAAAGGAATCATTTCAGGAGGCGAATGGTAATCATACTGTATGGAAAAAAAATCTGCAACATCGTAAGGTCGATATGCATCTCTTCTATGGAAAAAGAGATGTGAAGACACATTCAATGGGGGGATTCCTCTCCTTTACATTTGACGGAGGCTACTGTGTTTAAAGCAGAACTGGCAACTCAAGTTTCAGCTGAGGTTGGAATTTCCTGCAAGGGCATAAACTATCTTAAGATTGGGTCTAAGGTAAATATGCTAGCACTCCTTGCCTATGCAAGGAAGGGTAGTCTATCTAATTGCAGCCTAACTGATTGATACCTACACTTTGATGTATGCGCCTTTTTGTGTACTAATATAATATAAGACACATCTTTTAAAAAAAAAATTGAGAAGCCTAAGTACAAGGGCATAGTACTATTCAAATACTAGGCTCTAATAGCAAAATTGATATGATCTGGACTGAGAGCAAGATGAGAAGTGGGCATACTTCAGTCGTGGAGACATATAATATGCTTACATACGGGACATAGGATATGCTTAGATATGGGCCAAGGTGGAGCAAGATCAGAAGATATATATCTTCACTGCAAAAATGAAATGAAGAAAGATTTGCTCGTGAAGAGCAACGATCTATTAACTTAGAAAATTCAGCATATACATATCAAACACAGCATTTCCACTGCATGAGAAGGGAGGCCTTTACATAAAGAAAAGCACATTCCATAAACTCGGCACCTTATGTGACTGCTCATTAGCCAGAAGGAAACTACTGAATTTCTAAGTAGGATTTACAAATTGAGTTGCACACCATAAAGAACAAACATTGTATTAATGACAAACGTGACATAGAGGATAAGCATGCCACTACAAGACAAACAGATCACTAAAAGGAAAACAAGTGACTAAAAAACACAATTCTTGAGACTGGTGCTCATCGAATCAATCTATCTGACACTACTAATTCTGTACTATTGATTTTGTATAATATTAAATATATGACCCAACTCTTGCCAAAAACAAAAGCATATTTTTCTTTCATTTAGTTGAAACATAAAAGGCAACAAGCTAATGTCTATTTAAGAGAAGCTTATAAATACCTTCCTTATCATTTACAACAAGAATAGCTACTGCACCAGCTGCCTGTGCAACCTTGGCCTTTGTTGTGAAAGTGCAATTGCCTCGATGTACCAAAGCAGCATCTCCAGTAAGCTAATATAAGGTCGTAAATCCCATGTATAAAAAGGAAAAACTTGTTTAGGGACACATAAGCCTATCAACCACAATGATCATTGATAACAATGGCATTCAAGTATAATAAAGGTATATATATTATAGACACCTGTTCAGTTAGGGTGGTGCAGCTATCATAGGGGTTGGCTAGGACAAGACGAGACTTGTTAGCATCTTTCTCTTTTGATACCACAGGGGCACCAAACCGAGCACTAACCCCGACATATTCTTCCCCCTTCCTGCCATTTATCCATGTCTGAATTTTCACCTGCAGATAAAGAACCAAGTCAAATATTGTAACCAATCAAAACCATCCATATACATAGAGGAGTAGGGCAATTCAAGACGAAAAACAACAAAAGGGATATGGGGCCAACTGCATTGATATTTGATATCAAGTTTAAAAATATATATATATATTTCCTGCGATTGTAAAAAGAATAAGACGGGAGAAAGAGAGAGAGGTGTGGATGTAAGCACTCAAAATTTTACAAAACTGCAAATGATGAGATCTAAGTTGTAAAATGATGATCCCTGAAGTATAAATTAGGGTTTATACTTCTAAAACCCCTAGAAAAAAAAACCTAGTTCTTCACTGTAAGATATGATACCACTAACCAATAGTTTTCAGATCAGCCAAGAGAATTGAGAGAGTAAGGTTCACACCCGCTTTGATACCATGTTGACATTTATAAGAGTCAACAGAAAAATCGATGGAACCAAATCTCACCCAAATTCCAAAATAACCTCCTCACAAGTGCACTATAGAGATATAGATCTAGTGTGCTAGAGAGAAGTGCAAAACCCAAACACAAGTGCTGAAAAACGGAAATAGACATACGTACATAAGACAAAGATGCCAATCACAAGAGAGAACACCAAAATTAAGGCCGTAGGCTAAAGATTCTACGAAATGAAGATTTTTTCCGGGGATATTTACCCGAAATCCGGCAAGAAATTGTTGGATTCGTAGATTTAAGTGATTATTTTTGTAGAATCCGAGTGCCCTGGGAGTTTTTCAGCATGCTGAATCCATTTCTGCATTCAGAAATGAATTCTGAACAACAAAAAATAGTGATTCGTGTAAATTTATATCGCCAGATTCCAGCGAAAAAAGCCATTTCGTAGAACAGTTAGCCAACGCCAAAATTAAGCGCACTTAGGCTTATAACACTTTGTATTTTGGATCAAGAAGATCATAAAACAAGATAATACAAATAAGACCTTGAGCTGTGCATTTATACACACTCCAAGAAGGTTATTGAGCCTATATATCAAGTTTACTAGGTCAGCCTTAACCATACCTAGTAATACAATAAAAAAAATAAAGAATATGTCTTAGCCATAATTACAAGTAATAATGATACATGAACCATGGCCTTATGTACAGAATCCAGATTGCACTAATAATTCCAACAATGATCCAATGACTGCAAGAAACTGGAACTTAAATATAAGAAAAGGGTACAGAAAAGGATCAGTAACTTATATTGAACGCTGAAAGAATTCAAGAAAGCTTAGTTTCTAGCTCTTGCTTTCAGATTGGAGCTATCAAGTTTTTGATCTGAAGACAAACAACAGATGAAGCAAACGAATTGGAAATGGTGACAGAGGTAGATGAACTCTCTACAAGCATGTCAGCACTACAGGGAAAGGCAAATTCAACAATGCAGAGTGGCCATGAATCATAGAAAGCAGTGGAAGATAGAAGCCTTTTGTCTTGTGTTTTTTCTCCTTTGGTCAACCTTTCTTATATTGTAGTCTTAAACGAGATGCACCATCTTAGCTGCCTATCTTTGTGCATCAAATCTGACAGAGATCTATCTTGTTTTTAAAATAAGGGGGTTCTCAGGCCCAGGGAAAATATGTTTGAACATTCTGATGCTATTAGAATTTTATACACAAGACAGGAAGCTATGGCTTGGCTGACAGAAAAGGAAACAGTGCAAATAATGTTCAAAAGTATGTATATATTTGATTTGTTTAAATATATAAATATTGAAACACCAGCCAAAATAAAGGCATCATTTTGTAGCTCAGGAACAATTTGTCATTAGTTTGGGACCAACATTTTCTGCACATAAATATACCACTAGCCATTGATTTCTTTTGTTCTGCTGAGACCCCAAAATGATATTAGTACAGTTATAACATGGTATTCAGCATAAGATGAATGCCTGAAAAATACAACTTCTTGAGCATACGATCAAGCTGTCACCTGAAATAAACATGGTGGGAAAGCTCAACAACATTACAGTAAGGATGGCATAAATCCTCACATTGGCATCTCCTCAAGCTTGAATACACCTTTTGAAATAAAAGCATTTATGGAAAAAATAAAAAATTACAATGTGCTTGTGAATTCTACAAGCCATACAAGCCATATTGTTATCTTTTGGGGCTGTTCCAAAAGTGTTTTCACCTTGCCAAGAGAGCGTTGGGTCTCTTAGTCCTTTGGCAGTGCTCATGGACATATGGATGGCTCAATTTAGGTGGATGCTTGACCTTGGTTAGAGTGCAATATTATTTTTGTTCCAAGAATCTCTAGGGAAAAGCGTTAACTAAAGTCTGCAAAATATTGAAATAAATAATCCACACAAAAAACCCATGAAATTGTTTTTTATAGATTTTGTTACTTTGCTACAAACCAAAAGTGACTACAGAAGTCACAATCAGAGTGGGACTTGAATAAGTGTTGAGCTATGAGTAGGCAATTTTCCAAAATATAAATAAAAAATCCCATTTTTCAAAATATAATTAACTGGCGGTGGATTTTTTGAATTGATTAAGTAAAATGATAAATCATATTATAGAAATTGTGTATAGCATAACAGAGTTCAAATTATTAAAATTCAATATAAACAGGACTTGGAAGAGCAATTAATTATTTGATTTAAAGGAATGCAGATTGTGGCCCAACTAGTGATCCTGGAAATGCCATACTTGAGTTCTAGAAAAGATACCAATGTTGAAGAACCAGATTCCCCCTTTTAATTGCACCTAGAGAAGTGAGGTGCTCCTACAGGTTGGGGTGGAATGGATGTCAACTCTTCATTGGTGCAATTCTTATAAAATAAAATGGAAAAAAAATTGGCAATGGATGTCCAAAAAAATGGACCTAAAAAATAAACTAACATAGATCCATCTTAACCCTGAATCTTCTAAGCACGGTGAGATTTGCACTGATTTGTTACTCAGCCTTAGTGCTTAATAGATCTATGGTGAAGATGGATCTATGCGTCATAGAAATCTTATCAAATATTCACTTGCTGAAATCAGTCTACAAATATTTGAGAAAAATAAATAATTTAATATTTCTCATGTTTTTATATATTGAGATAAATAAATAGTAGAAAGTTCTTCAAACAAACAAGATTTATAGCTTTTGTAGAAAAAACAGTAAGGTTTTCTAAGAAAAAAAATGGCTCACATATAATGAAGAAAAAATAGTAATATATTTTCAAATAAACACTTAAGATATATTCAGGAGAAAAATGTGTTAAAATTAATGCAGCTGCAAGAGCCATTCTCCAGGAGGATCGCAAAGACCCTAGTTGAGATCTAGGGCCCCCAGTACACTCCCAGGGTTCTTGGTTTGGGACCAAGCAGTTAGAGCCATGGCAAAAGACCCTAGTGAGGGCCCCCAGTGTATTGCTGGGATTCTTGGTCAAGAACCAAGCAGTTTGATGGTATAAGTCCCTAGATGTGTTCTAGGGCCCCTGGATGTGTTCTAGGCTAAGTCACCTAACACATCCCTTATGGGCCAAGTGTCCATATCCGCGGTGTCATTGTGATGACATGCTACGGTATGTGTCGGACACCACTTCAACCCGTGTCATGAGGCAAGGACACGTCATAAAACCGTGTCGAACACCATTCCAAGGACATGTCATGATTTTATGACATGTGTCCTTCATAAAGCTGGTCGTGGGAGGTTAAAAAGGGTTTTTTTCTTGTCTTTTAGTTGTTTCATTAATTTATATGCCCGTGGAGGAAGTCGGATTTCAGCATTTCAACCATCGGTTGATTTGTATGATGTATCTTTTTCGAAGTTCATGATGTATCACTGATCAATATCTACTATGATCTATCAATATTTTGTCTATTTCAGTAATTTTTAACTTATATATATAACGTGTCCCTCGTGTCCTGATTTTGAGGGTCATCATGTCTGTATCGGATACTCGTATTCTCGTGTCTTCGTGTCAAGTGACTTAGGTTCCAGGGAATCCTTGCCCGTGCTTGGATTGATCCTTGGTTGTGTACATTAGTGGATAAGACCCTAGATTGATCTAGGGCCCCCAGATGTGTTATGGGGTATCCTGGTCTGAGACCAGGCAGTTTCTTGGTTAAGTACCAAGCCGAGATAATGTTTGACCCTCTTCTCTCTCGGGATGGTCTATGAGACCTAGGAGTAGTTAAGAAGATAGGCATGAGCACATCATTGATCTTCCTCGAATACTAGGATGATAAAAGCTTATAAGTTATATCATGAGACTCATGTGGACATTCTGCCATTAAAGAAGAATCCCCTTTGACTTTGTCTTATTACTTATCCAACCCCTGGCTTGAGTTACGTTCCCCCTTATTTGTTGTGTGGGTGTTGGTTCAATTCCTTGCTTCTTCCTAAAGAAAGCTAGCTGCCCCCTCTCCTTGACTTGTTATTTTTTTCTTATTGAATTTTCTAATTTAACATTCAATATTTTATGTTATAATATATTAATTGTTTATTTGTTTAACTTGTTAGGGTTTAATCTAATCCTAAAGTTAGGGCTATAAAATGCTAACCCTAACCTACCTATAAAAACTATAAATTGAAGAGACCTCTCCTCACTCACTACATACTCTCACACTATCTTCTAAGAAGAGTTTTGATCTGAGGTTTTGTGCGGCTCCTTCTTGTTCAAATTTGTGAGTGGCTACAGCCCCTCTTGGACAGATCCTCTTGATGTATTAAGCCACCGTGGGCTTGCCTCTCCAACCTTTTGTTGCCGCTAACCCCTAAGGGTCTTTTCCAGCCTGCCGCAGGTCTCTTCTTGGTTGTTGTTTGGGGTTTCTGGTTCTCTTTGTTGGTGCCGTCCTCCTCTTCTCTTTGCTGGTGCCGTCCTCCTCTTCTCCTTGCTGGAGCCACCTTGTGCATGCTGCCGCTGTCCTCTTTTCTTTGCTGGTGCCACCCTGTGCTACAGCCGCTGTCCTCTTCCTTTTGCTGGTGGTATATGCTGCCTTACTTTGCAGCCCTTAGTACCCTGAACAGGGTTTGATAAGGCAAATCTAAAACTGTCTATTGCTGCAGCAGTTTTGTATTTTTTTCTGGACAGAATTTATCAAGGCTGTTAGTGGCCTCTCTTTCTGCCACTAGACTAGACAGTGGTATCCTGTTTCAGCCCTTTTGGCATGCTGGTTAATCTTCTGATATTTTACCCTAAAAGTTCTTCTTGGCAATTTGTTCTAAGGGTCACGATGAGATCTGCCCTGAGGGTTTGATCAATGATCCCTTAAAGCTTTTTCTGAGCATACATCTAAGAGGATAACAACGGCATATCAGGTAAATCTGTTCCTTGTTTGGCTAAGTAAATTCTCAGATTTATTTTATGATTTATGTTATCATATTTACATCAGAAATTTAAAAGCATTGCTGATCTAGAATTACAATAGCAAGTATTTAGAAAACACCTAAATTTATTTCTGTTTCTGGATAGTTTATTTTTGCCCTTAAATTCTAACAAAATGGAAAGTATATTCACATAACATTTTTTTCTGCATTTTGTAGAGATAATTGTGATAGTTGTAAGATTTTAACTATATGTGTTGTGAGAGAGAAAGGACTCCAGTAAACTTTCAAAACAAACGATATCAGAGAAAATTGTAAGCTTTTCTAAAAAATTGTTCATGTATTTTAGAAGAAATGGGAAGATCTTTCGAATAAACAGCATATTCCTCGGTTTTCGAATACATATCACAAGTTCTTCAAAGAAACAGACATTTATTTCGTAGAAATTTTCACGAAAAACCCATTTTGAATTCGCTTATGTTTTCCAAAGTTTAAAATAAAAAGAATTTAAAAAAGAATTGAACAACTATTTGTTCTGGCTGTGAAAACATTATTTTCCTAGTCGTTTGCATTGGGAAACAGCACAACGGATTGCCAGATTGACTTACTTTCCGAAAGCTCAAGGAATCCAGCCCCGAAACCCTAAGTATCTCCAATAAAAATCAAGATACGGACTCACCAATACAAAGTCTCTTTCGCAGCCCGGCCGTTTAGGCGCACTATCGTCATCTTGAACAATGTCGCCACACAGTGCACGCAGCGGAAAGAGTAAAATCAGGCACGCCATGGCAGCCACACGAAATAGCAGATGAGGATCCATCCTCTAACAAACACAGAAGACTCGGTTTCGCCGTTCCCGTGAGAACACGCGACCTCGGAGTAAAGAAATTGTTGACCATAAAGATCGTAGTAGGCCTGGAACACACGACCTCCTCAGAACTGCCTTAGAAAGATAAATAATCCTTGTTCAGCTCATGGAAACTGTAGCCGTTTGTCATCCACCTATTATCTGCATTGGTTCGTCTGTGATTCTGCGGAGCTGGCTCCTCCACTACGCCATCTTTTGTAGTTTGTTACTTGAAGAAAAAATTAATTTGCGTGACTCAGCTTGACATAATGACCAAACAAGTGCGTTGACACTGTCGTACTTTGCCTTTCCGTACGTATTGTCCAGGAGGGTGTCCTCCGTTCGTTGAACGCCGATTCTCATGTGACCTCGCCCTCTTTTGAAAACTATCCCTTGCACATGTGAGGCCGTTTGTGTCTAATTTCTCATTTTTACGACGACATAAGGCGTGACAGATCGCGGTGTTTTATGTTTTGTGTGCACTTACTCTTTATTCCCACACTTATTATATATAATTTTTAGAGCTTATCTAAGTTATTTACTCTATATATGATAATTATTTTGTTTTGTTGACAGAAGGGATGAGTTTCGGTGATAAATTTTATGTTTTTAAAAAAATATTTATTTATTTATTTTAATTTCGGGATTATTAAACATTTTGAAGATTAAATATGATTCAAAAATTAAAATATATTTGCCATTATTGAAGTTATCTAATATACCAAATATATTTTCTTAGAAAAATGACAACAACTTTGATGTGATTTGAAATTTTAAAGTTGTTGGTTGTAAATAATAATAATAATCTATTTTTAAGGTCACGGCCAAGCCACACCAAATTGGTGTATGAGACCCCACTGTTTGTATATATTTTCAACATCAAATTGAAATTTTAAAGTTTCATGTGATTTGAAATTTTAACATGATTGGTTATATATATATATATATATATATATATATATATATAAGTTTTTCAATTTCACTATATAGTAAGGCTTCCTAAAATTTTGGACTCAAATCCTTATTGTACCTATTTTTAAAAGTGAGGATAAAAGCAATCTCTTTAATTATAGGACCATTATGATTAACTCTATTTTAGCTTAAGCTATACAGAGTATTTTGGAAGAAAAAAAAAATGGCACATCGCTAAAAAACCATGGAAAAAGCGCTAAAGAATAGGTTAAATTTAGAGGCTATCATTCCGTTGTGGACCACCTTGTTACATTTAGGATCATTGTAGAGGATTGTCGTAACGATAAAACTGATATCCTTTGTTGTTTCGTTGATTTTAGAAAAGTTTTAGACATTGTGCCTAGGACCAACCTCTAGAATAGGTTAGAAAAGCTTAAAGTCTCTTTCGAGTTCAAAGTTGTTGCAATAAGGCTATATGAGAAAGTTATTGCCAAGTTTAGGAACATGAGAGCTAGTCGGAAAAAAATCACTGTAATATAGGAGTCAAGCAAGGTTGTCCCCTATCCCTTACCCTTTTCGGCATATATATTGATAAGTTAGAAGAATGTTTGGAGGACGCAGGTTGTGTATAGTCATCATCCTCCTTTATGTTGATGATATTGTTCTTATAACAAAGAGTCTCTATGACCTAGGTAAGCAACTATTAACCCTCAAGGACTTCTGCTCTAGCATGGGCATGACTGTGAATACTGACAAAACAAAGGTTATGATAACTAAATCCAAAAGGATCACCTACAATACTTTTGTTTATGACAACAATAGTTTGGAGGAAGTGTCTTCGTACAAGTATCTTGGAGTCGATATCCACCACAAGTTCAATTGGAACGATAGCGCTGAAAAAATGATAAATGGACGGTGGAAAGTTTAATATGGTCTTGAAAAAATTTGTAAATCAGCAGAGCTTCAGCTTTGGGATAAAAAATAAAAAAAACTCATCTTTCACACACTCAATCACTCCTATTATCTTATATGGATGTGAAGTTTGGGGTTGCAGTATATCTAAAAAATCCTAGAGAAAGATGCAACATATCCAAAAGAATTTTATAACTTATAATCTCAAAATTAAGGGCAATACACCTTATCCTATTCTCCTCATAGAAACAAGTATTTCCCCTATTGAGAGCATTGCTATGATTAGATACCTATCAAGAAGAAGTCATCACGCAGAATATCGATAATATTACGAATACTATCACTTATAAATTTAAGGAGAATATGTTGTGTGATAAAGAATTAGTGGATAAAAGGAAATAAAGATACTACAAAGAGGTGCTAAACCCTGATTTAGAAGAGGGCGCACCTCATGAAGGTGGTTGGGTGGATTGTGGGGCCCAAATCAAGGGGGGCACACCACTTAGTGGAGAGTGGGGTCCAGCGCAAGAGGGGCACCCCAATCTCAGTGTAAAGATCCCAATCCATTATGCTAGGATCATCACGGTTTTGGTGTCTTTTAAAACTTTTGTTGGTTGTGGTATTTCGTCTAACACTTTGTTGACCTACTTGTTTACATGTGTTTACTTGCCGAATGGCCTCTTGATTTCGGCCTTAGGGTTTACTGATGTGTTTATATGTGTGTATGCAGCTATAAACAAGAAGATATAACCATGAAACATACCTCAACCATATGCAATATGATAGACAAGCCAAAACATCTCAAATCTGCTTTTATTCATTAAATAGAGAAACCTGCTACAATGAAGATGCCTATCTGAAATGATCAACAGATGGCTAAGAAGATAGACAATAAAAGCTGCTACAAAATGCTCCAAATAAGCTACAATAAGCCTCCAAAGGCTGAAGATACCATGAATACCCATACAAGAAGATCTGGGTCGTATGAAGTGTCAACCCCCAAGCTGGAAGATGCCACGCCCTGCTGAAACTGTCAACCCCTACAATTTTGGCCCTACTGTCAAAGACCTCCAAATGTTACGCTGAAGATGTCGAACGGTAAATTGGGATGAGTAGAATCCCCTCCTAAAATCTCAAGGCAAAATACTAAGGGAAACTCCTCCAAATGTTGAATCCTCTAATGGAGTTGCACCCTCCTAAAACTGTCAAACCCTATAATTTCAGCCCTGATGAATGAGGCCTTTAAATGCCCTGTAACTTGCTAGAAAGATAGATCGGGACACTGCAAGTCACTATGTGAAGTCTCAGGGTCAGATATGAAGTATAACCCTTCCAAACTTAATAGATCTGAATCTCCAAAATGTCCTCCTCCTCTCCAATTCGTCTCAATGCTCTAGGAAATCATTTGTACCATAGAACTCTCTCAAGAGGCAATAGAAATCATGGCCAAGGCCCTACAAGTAAAACCCAAGTGCTCAAATCTCCAAGGGAGCCCTCAAACTCCTGCAACGAATCCTCCCTCAATGGATGGTGCGCCCCTCTTGCTGGAAACCCTAACTGGTGTGCCCTCTCTCTCTCTCTGCCCCTGCCACTGATGTAGAATCCTCCTGCAACTGAGTAGATCTGGAACTAGAATGGTGTGGGAGAGTATTGCATCTCTGAGACCAAGCTTGGGACAAGCTAGGTGGAATCTTTCACCACCGAATCGTCCTCTAGGGTTTGTTAAGTCAAAACCCCCAAGAGATGGGCCCTCTAACTAGAAGCCAGAAATCCAAAAGATAAACATACATGAATGAATGAGTAGAGGCCCTTGCCTTTCCTTTATACTTTTTGCTCTCCTTGTCCCTCCAAAGTGACTTTCATTTTATTAATATTTAATTAATTAATTAAATCACTTTAATTAATTAATTTTTTTACCTCTGAAAAACACCTTATCTCTCCTTGTGGCTTCCCTGGCCACTGAAAATCACTTCTCACCATCCCATCTTATAGTGTTGCTTCTCCTGATTCCAATGAGCTATTACACTGAGAGGTTCCTCCAAGTAATGTGCCCAAAATGACCTCTTCAGTGAATTTAATTAACTTATAGCTCAAAATAGTCAAAATCATGGAAATCGTCGGAATGCAACGAAACCAAAGCCAACATGTGCAGAATGGCTCATAATGATGGAATATGATGAGCAATGCAAGTTGGACCCCGCAATGCCTCTCAATAACCCCTGTACTCACTATAACATCCATCTGGCTACTCTGGTCATCATAAACCTCTGCACTGTGATGATGTCCCAAAGTGGGAACATTACACTCAGCCATTAAGACCCAAGGTTGGGCACACATCTCAAGGTAAATGGGCGATGAAGGAGAGATAAAAAAGTGGCTGAGGGTGGAGTTGGACAAGCATTCTCATTTGTGAGGTTGTGCAGGTGAGAAGAAGAGGGAGCTTGGATAGGAGAAGCAGAGAGAGCGGTCGAAGCAAAGAGGGCAAGTTCAGGGCCAGTTTAGGCAGCCAGCAGAGGTCATTCTGGGCTGCAAACAGAGGCCATTTCAGGACAGCGACAAGCAAAGAGTAGGCCAAGTTCAGGCCGAATTTTCTCAGCCAAGAGAGATGTTTGCACGTTGTAACAGCACCAGCAAATAGGTCATACAGCAAGTCGAATCTATACAGGCCGTACAGGGCCAAATCTTGTTGGGTCGTACAGCCAACAACTGAGCATTTTTCTGTTGTGAAATGTGAATGTATTTGTTGGGAATTTGTAAGAGTTTCTCAGTTTTATTCTATTGTTGTAAATATTCTCGTGAATTCCCAATAAAGCCCCCTCTTAGCTAGTTTTCCCCACACGGGGGTTTCCAGGGTAATATCTTGTGTCTTGTAATTTTTATGTGCTTGGTTTTGTATGCTTCCGCTATCATATTTTTGTTTTACATTTCAGCAGTAGGTTAATTGCATAAATTCATATTTTATATCAGCAATGATAATTTCTGGTTAAGTTAATCCATTGGCAATAATCTCAGTCACTGAGATATAGGTAAAATTCAACATGTATATGATGAATGGCTAAAAGTTGAACGATGTAATATGTAAATTTGTACATTTAATGATAATAAAAAAAATACATCACACGTCATAGAAGAAGAACAAAAGAATGGGAGGCTATGACTCTGGAAGAGGGGAAAGAAAGAGGCTTAGGGGGCTCAAGGGAACTAAAGAAAGATAATTTTATTTTATTGATAAGCCCAAGTCTTTAACCTTGCTCAATTAGTATTCCTTAGTCCTTGCGATTAGTTATAAAAGAGGATAAATGTGTAATTTCCATGAAGACACATGATTTGTCACTCGCATGCAATTTTACTCTATGCATTTTTCGACCATACAAGGGGAGAGATGGAGTCTCAATGTTTTTTGGGAGCAGTTCGAATTACTCAAGTATTCGAATTATCAAGGAGTTCAAGATACCAAGCAATTCAAGTGACCAATTTGTTCGAACTACCATTCCTATTTGAATTACCATTCAGTGGCAAAATTTGATTTATCAATTGTTGAGAGAGTTTGAGTTGCCAATCGACTGGGAAATTCGAGAGAGATTGAATTACCAATTTGTTGGGGAAATTTGGGAGAGTTACTCCCTAAGCTAGAACGACCATAAACCTACTATGATCAGGGTATGGAAACCCACACGCATGAACAATGTGAGAATTGTCACTATATGGAATGATAAATTGTTGTTCTTAAGTAAATTTACCTACAACTAAGAAACTGTGGAATCCCAACAACACGATTTCATGGCCTACCCGCACTAGAGCCCTAAGGGAAGTGGGATAGCTTAAGGGATGGTTCAACAAATGGGATCACATTCCTTGGGGTGTGTAGGCTGATGGGAAAAGAGATTTGTGGATTGAGAGTGTTGTAGGTGGAAAAATCCCAAAATCCCTATGAACCTCGAAATTAGGTCGCATGAAGAGAATTAGAGCCAACCATATAAAAAAAATCGTCCTTTTGGATTCATAGTCTCAGCTTGGGGGTGATCTCCATTGTAGAGAGAATTGGTGCAACGGGGAGCCTATAGTTGGGTGGAATGTTCTTCTTGTCCAACCAATGGGTGGACAATTTCTAGAAAGATAAGTGTTCATGAATTTACCTGTGGATATTGAATTAATGTTGTTTATGTCATAGATTTTATTACCTTCTAGTTTGTTTAGTCATGTTTGTGTGTTTAGGCCTAAAATTATAATTTAAGGTGCTATTGTGATTGAATGGTTAATTATTCTTGCATAAGCCTACATTATTTCCCTTCATGTGTTAATTAATTAGTAGCAAGTATCCGAATAAAGGAATTAGAGTAACCAATTGGAATAAAATTTGGTGTTTTCAAAAAGTACCAACCACATATCTTCAACAGAGCATAGAGGGTATTGGGTACGTTACAACATGGTATCAGAGCTATTGGTTACAACATTGAGGTTGTATGTCCCGGAAATCAGTTTGTAGAGGTGAAAACTACAATTGTATATGAAGTGTTTTACAAGATGTCTCCATGAGAAGAATTTGGGAAAATATGTGGAAGCCTACAATTGGCTATAATTCTCAAATTGGAACATTATTAGAGTATGTGGACAGGGTAAAGAAGTATAATTGGTGTAAATAACAAATTGTACAGTTCAACGCCATGGAAAATGAGTAAAAATGTAGTTTGTACGCTAATTGTTTGATCGAATGTCCATGAGAAAGAAGAACTGCATAAAGCCACAATTGAGAATTTCTAGTTTTAAAATGCTTGAATGGTGTCTTTTGATAGAGCATAAGGTTGAATTGAAGTCATCGTTGAGGAAGTTTATAAAAATGTAGAGTTTAGCTAGGCAAGATTATGAAATTGGCAAAATACCCAATTTCAAGGAACAGGAGTTAAATTGGCCACAATAGAGTCAAATTGGTGGGAAATGGAGTAAAAGTTTCCTCAAAAAGGCAAAAGATTCAATTGGGATGTCAAATTAGAGAAGCCATGCATGTAAGCTTCATGGTGGTCGCATCTTTGTTAGAAAAAGAAAAAAGAAAAAAAATAACTTTGGAGAGCCATAGTTTTCAACTTAGAAGTCCAAATTGGGTATGGGTGTAGTCATTGGAAAGCTAATTTTGAAGAGAATAATTTTGATAGTTCAAATTTTGGAGATGTGCTTTAGAATTTTTCATAACTTATAAATAAAAAGGGTAGTAACATTGATTTAATAACACTAACAAAGTGCATATTTACCATCACTTGGGAGGAAATGTCGCAGACCTGGAATTGAGATGTATCTAACAATTTTATTGGTATGCACACTTTTTGCAAAGTTAGAGTTACAGCAAGGACAAGTAAAGAACAGAATTGAAGAGGAGACATGGAAGATGGATAAGGACCTTACTGTTAGAAAAATAGGTGTGTTCGTTTCACCATAGACAATATAGCAATATTGTCACCCAACCATAGGCACAAAGGCCACCCCCGAGCACCTTAACCTTCACAGACAGATTAATTCCAGAAGCAATCCAATAGCCAACCAAGGTAGCGCACCTTTCTCCAAGGCTAGCGCACAGAGCAAGAATAACCAAAGACCAAGCAGAAAGTCCAAACCATAACCAAAAGAAAGTCCAGGCCAAAACCAAAATGTCAGTTGCAGCAGCTGCAGCTGCAGTTCCTCTCCAAACTTGTGCACCACTAGTCTTATGCAGTTGTGAGTGAGAGAGTAACAAATGAGCTCTAGCACCCTCTCTATTTATACTCCTCTATCTCACTTGACTAGGCCGACTTCTCTTTCTGGAGGCTAATAACTCAATATTAAATATTCTCTTGAGTCGACTTGTCTCTTAGGGTTATTATCCAACGTTTTAAGGTTTCTCTTACTTCCCGGAATATTCTAGTCTCGTCAAAGGTTACACGTGAAGGTTAATACCTCCCACAACTACCATAATATCAACACTCCCTCCTAGCTAGGGAGGAATTAAAGGTAATGGCCTTGAGCACAAACAGACCATTCAACTAGTAGCACCATCATAGCCACACAAGCTATCTCATGATCATGTAGATCAACTCACGAGCAACATCATCACTATCAGTATCCTCTGATAGCATCAACTGCATCATCTCTCGAAGACATACTTCATCTGAGTAATCGGACATGACGTTGAATAAGTCACTCACTCCACAGAGTGATACATGAACTATTCTTCTAATTCGGACATATGTCCTAGAAGAATAATTGTCCTGGACCATTTTTCATGGGGAGAATGTCTATCCACCAGTAATTTGTCATGCCTAGACCATTCTCCGCTTGGAGAATGTCTGTCCATCAACATACTGACTATCCATCTAGCTGGTAATCATTTCCAACACCAGAGAGTCTCCATGGAAATTAGAACAATGCCATCCAATAGAACATAATTGTGTCTATCCATAGTAGTACACAACTACTACCCAGTGGTACACAACCACTCCTAGTAGCACACGGCTACTAACCAATGACACACAGTCACTACCAGTGGATCATATCCACCACAGTAGCATACAACTAATGTCCAGAGACATCCAGTCTCCACAACAATCATATCAACAATATCATGATACAAACTGAGTCATCTAGGCCATTCTTCCACTCACATCTGTGAGATCTGGAAGAGCATCTGCCCTCAGAAAGTAAAACATTATCTATGGGTTATCTGAACTATTCTTCCCAAGCATAGAAGAATAATTGTCCCTGATTTCTGAGCCTAGACCATTGACCTAACTGGCCATTCCTCCGGCACTAATCATAGTGCAACCTGGAGAGAATGAGTCTGCCCTAAGGAATGCTTGTCCCTAATTGCTAAACCAGAACCATTCACTTAATTGGGTCATTCCTTTAACACTAATCATAGTGCAACCTGGAGAGAATGAGTATGCCCTAGGGAATGACTGTTTGAACCATTTCCTAAGGAAATGATTGTCCTGCACCAACCTCCAAAATGGACCATTCTTCGAAACTACTCACAACTGTGAAAGTCGAAAGAATGATTGTCCGGCGAGGCGGACCATTCTACTTGACCACTACTCAAAGTGACTACCAAGAAGAATGATTGTCCTAGACCATTCCCCCACACTGGCCACAAGGGGAATCGTTGTCTATGGTACATTAGCAATCTATCGGACCATTTTCATTACGAAGATGACTGTCCAATCTGGACCATTTTCCAAACTGGAAAATCAATATCCGTCAGAAATCTCGAACCACTTTCCGAACTGGAAAAGGAACTGCCCAACCTAGACCATTTTCCAAATTGGAAAATGGTTGTCCATAAATCAATAACATATCAGTGCTCCCTCCCAACCTGGGAGTAATCACTTATGTTTTCCAATAAGGAAGTCGTCTTCACGAGCCCTAGCTTATCCCTTAAGTATGCAAACTTTTCATCTTGGACAGAGGCTTTACCAAAATATTTGTTATCTGCTCATCTGTGGAGATATACTGAAGAACCACTTCTCTCTTCTGGGCTTTATCATGGAGAATATAATGCTTGATCTCAATGTACTTCGACCTGCCATGGAACATCGGCTTCTCTGAAAGCTTCACATTGCTCTGATCATTACAATATATCATGGTCGAATTCAGCGCCTGATCAGACGGTCCAGAAACCAACTTACGAAGCCACATTGCTTTTGTACAAGCATCATAAGTTGAAATATAGTCTACCCTTGTAGTGTTGAGTGCAATAGACTTTTGTTTCCTGCTAGCCCATGACATCGTGGCAATTCTCAAACTGAAACATATCCAAGTAGCACTTCTTCTGTCATTTGTACTCCCTGGCCAATCTGAATCGATAAATTCATGCAGTTGTATATCATAATTTAAACGTCCCACAAAACAATTATCCAACTGAGTATTCTCCAAATACATTAACGAGCCAATCAATTGTCAATACAGAGATGGGTCTACTAGATTAGAGTCTCTCAACTTCTTCAGATTTGTTATCATGGGAGTTTGGCATGGATTTGCAATCCATCATCCCAGACTTCTAAGTAACCATTATGATACACTTTCTTTGTCATAGGAAGTTTTCGCCACGCTTCTGTTGTATATGAGATACTCTGCATCAAGTTGCTTGAATCCATACAAGGTACTCTTCCATTTGCATACATGGGTCTCTTTCTGGTATACCTCAAAACCTTGAGATTGCTCTTCTTTCTCAATTTGCTTTGTTGGGAAGAACAGTCCTTTATATGCAAATTTCAATACATGGATACTGCAAGAGGTATATTTGGTTTACTGGAACAAGTTGTCATCGTAGTCTTCTCCCTCCTTCTTGAAGAACCTCTAGTTCTGAATCTCGCAATGCTTCCATTCATAAGTCTTTTTCACAATTTCTTACATACACTGTTCTTCAACAAAACTTCCATTTCTTCTGCTTGATTGCTTCTAGTGGGTTCAAACCATGCTGGTAGTCTTATGATTCTCGGTATAATAACTGGTTGTTCTGGCTTTGCTTTCTTTCTTGGAATCTTCATGTTCTTCCTCATGTTCCTCTTTTAGCTTTTGGGTTCATGGAGTCTTCTATAGATTCCATCCCCTTCATTCCTGAAGATTCCAACTTCTTCCTTTCATCATAGGAACATGGATGTAGATGGACAACCAGGGATACTTAAGACTTGTTTTCAAAGAAAACTTCTTCTAGAGTCAAACTGAACACGTGTTGCCTATCATGGCTGCTACTTCCAATGGGGAACATGGACATATACTTTATAATCTTCACAGATTCTTCAATGGATCATAACATTTAAGATTAGCTCCCTCGTAATCCTGGCTTCATGCATGAATGCATGCTCTTCTTTTCGAATTCTACAATCAACTCCTTCCATCTAAGAGACTCCATGCTTTCGTCTACATCCTTATTGCCTTCTGCAAAGTGTCACAAGTCTTATTCTAATTTCCTCTTGATTACTTACTTCTTTTTGGTTTGACTCCTTCTGGGTCTCTTCAAGTTTGATTCTGATTTCGACCTATGTGGCAGATGTTACTTGTATAATAGATTCCTCGGGAATTTGTTACCAAAGATTGTTAACGTACTTCATCTTTTTCATGTACATTACTTGACTTGTAGTCATCGTAATAGCAATCATTATCTTGTTATTCTTCCATAGGTATTGTTTCACTGACCATCTTATCTTCTAAGAAATAGATACACATGATATGTACAGGAGCTATGTAAACATGGTATGTACAAGAACTATGTTATAAAAGAATATTGTTACCTCGACTAGAAGAAAAAGTTTGTTTCTTCCTGCTTAATTTTCTTTGAGGGTTCCTTTTCTTCGGCAACTGTTGCTTCGTGTGTTTCCTTCCTTTTCTTTAACTCGGGACAGTGGTTCCTATAGTAACCATATTTTCAATAGTTGAAGCATTGTATTTTTGACATATCATTTTCTTGATTTGGTTTCTTTCTTAAGCCAAACTTCCTCTTATTCCTGAAATTCTTGAACTTTGATGTGAAGGCTTGATCATCATATTTCTTTTGGGATTTCTCTTTTGCACTAATCCTTGATTCTTCTTGTGCACAGCAAGTCCAAAGCTCTTCAAATGTGGGATACTCCTTTCTTGTGTTCATGCTTGAGGCAAATGCATCCATGTCTTGGAAAGGCCATTGAGTACTATATTTACTAGTTCCTTTTCTGAAATGATTTCTTCAATAGCTTGTAGTTGATCTCTTAACTGAGAGATTCTTACAAAGTATGATGTTATGTTGTCATCATCATTCATTTTCATGTCACAGAGCTCATTCTTCAAACTCATCACTTGTCCAATGTTTCTGACCGAGAATAGATTAGTTAGGGCATCGTACATCTTCTTAGATGAGTCAAGATGAAAGATGTAGGGTATCAAGTAGTCTTTTATAGAGTCCACTATGATACTCATAGCATTGATGTCATTGTCCTTGAACTTCTCCATAACTGCAACGTTCTGAGGTTCCTTCTCTTTTACTGCTTCAAACTGTGGTTCCATGATCTTTCCTTTCACAATATCCAACACTTTATTCTTGGCAAGGATGAGGTCAATCTGTGTTTTCCATGCTCTGAAGTTAGAAGCCCCTTCTAACTTGTTTTTTAACTTCATAGAGTAAGTCATGACTGCTTTGACTTGGTCAACATTTGACTTTGACCAAAAACTCAAACTTGACGCCTTGGCTTGCTAAGAGTACCAGGGAGTGCGTTAGGCTAGGGCACATTAGGCTATCCAGGAATTAAGTTGAAAGCTCTTCACTTAAGGTGCCTTAATGTAACACCCTGTTTCCCCCAGTTTGTAAAAATAACTGGACTGGCCAAGAACTATGGCAAACTCAGAAATGTGAATGTGTGATGTGAATGGACCTTGTGGAAAAGGTCGATGAATGTGAATAATATATTATGAATATATATATATATATATATATATATATATATATTGTAGGACTGTTGAGAGGGGATATGCTAAAAAAGAGACCACGATGGCTGGAGAAAGGCGGTGGAAGGCACCTAGAATGGTGGCGTTAACTTCCACTGAGACCAATATCGTATTTGGACTTCACTGGCCCGGAGAACCAAGAGCGGCTCGCTGGCCCCGAATTAAATGTCTCACAAGCTGGTAGGTAGATGGCTCCTCAAGAATTAATGAGGGATGGGGGGGGTGAACCGCCCATCCGTAGAGCCGTCGGGCCTGACTTGTGCGAGAGAAATCGCGCCACACGCAACCTCGCAAGAGGATAAGGCGTGAGGGAGAAGCGATTGGGGGCAGACACAAGGGGAGGAAGAGAACTCTGGAGATATGCAGAGTGAGTGATAGCAGAGAAGGGGGAGAGTAACCCTCATTCTTGGTCACTGGCAAACCGAGACACATTTTCACAGCATCGTGGCCCCAGCTCGGGGGTGGCTAGTTGTAAATCCTATTGGAATAGCTAAGCCTACGGTTGAGTGGAAACGAGTACCCCTCTCAGCAGTTGCACTCACTTCTGGTGTTATTTCTGATAAGTGTTTTACATCTTGCGTCTTGAAATTCATATACTGACATATATGCTCATAAACTGTGAAATTGTAAATGATTACAGTATAAGATTGTCTGTGCAGTGTTTTGATAAGAAAGGGTAGATGTATGCTTGTAATAGAGAAACCACACATGGCTTATGTTGATAGATAAATTTAATTATGCGAAAGTTGAACCAAGTGAGACTTCCAGTCCGTTCTCGGAAATTTGTTTCCCCTTATCTGTCTCCAGGAACGCCCCGGAATAGAACTCTCCACAAAGATACCCTTCTTGGAAAAGTTTACGAAGGGCCTGGAAAAATGACCTGAATGCGCAAGTCTTAGCAACCCTGTACGAGGAAGAATGATCCTCTTGAAATCCCGAAGTAGCAGCGTAGGGATAAGTATCGATCGACGGACGAGATCCCGTCGGAAGATCTGCGGTCATTCACGACCGTTAGATTGGCGGAAGAAACAAGGACGTTACATGCCTTACCCTTTTTCTTCTATCTTCGTGAGTAGCGAGGAAATCGGCACTGTAGATCCTCGAGGTCTGTGGGAGTATCTGGACCGTTGGTTTTCCACGTCCAGACAGCAGTGGGAGAGTGCACGGTGTAGGACAGGTCTGAGCCGTCGGATCTTAGCTAGAAAACCCGATAGTCGTTGGATCTGTTAGGAGATGTAGGAGGGTTAAGCCCTCGTGAACAGGGGCGAACGTCCCGAAAGAGGAGTCGGTACACGGCGTGAGACAGATCTGAGTCGTCAGATCTTATCTAGAAAACCCGATAACCGTTGGATCTGCTAGGAGATGCATGAGGGTTAAGCCCTCGTGAACAAGGGCGAAAGTCCCGAGAGAGGAGTCGGTATCGGGGATTCGGAGTTCGGGATTTCAAGAGTCCTGATGACAAGAGATCGAGACACTCCATGGTGAAAATCCCGATATAGATCTAGACCGTCCATCCGTGAAGGACACGTGGCGGAGATCGAGAGTCCATCGGTATTTCGAATACCGGGGATTCGAGTTGACAAAGGATTTGCGTCACTGGGGGGTCGCAAGTCGCGAAATCGCGAAACAACGAGGACCGTCCATCTGAGGGAGGATACATGGCAGTAATCCAGGATCTCGGGAGAATCCTAAAAGAAAGAGCCCATCGGGATTTCGCAAATCGGGAGTTCAGGCGTTCCGTTGACAAGAGGTCTGACTCTCGTGATTGATAAGTCCTGAAACTTCGACTGGTGAGCTCCCAAAATGTTAGAATATGTTTAAATCTCAATTAACGGACGAGATCCTCTCGGAGGATCCAAGGTCCGTAACAACCGTTGGAGGTGGGGAAGGAATGTGAATGATAGTTCCTCGACCCCTCTCCGCCTTTGCAAGCAATGCACGAACATGATCCCTTCGGAGGATCCAAGGTCTGTAATGACCGTTAGATTTGAGGAAGAGACGTAGGCATTAATGCCACGACCCTTTTTCCCTTGCAAGAGATGAAGGAATCGGGACCGTAGACCCCATGGTCCATGGAAGTACCTGGATCGTCCATCTATAGAGTATACGTGGTTGTTGGTAAGCGCTTCGGCGTTTCGGCACCTGGGAAACAACAGAGCAAGAACCCTTGTCTTTGCGAGTCGCGAAATCCCGATCACCGAAACCCCGAAATGTCGTGAGGTGTGAAGGAGATTAAGGAAAGCCGGGATTTGATCGTAACCGTTGATCATCCCAAAAAGATCACGACCGTTGATCTTGGCTGAAGATCGTCGTCGTCCATCGAAAGGACACGTGGCTGTCGGTCGACGTTTCGGCATTTCGGCATTCAGGGAACCAAAGGGCAAGAAACCTTGCCTTCGCAAATCGCGAAATCCCGATACGCGCTGTAGTGGAGAGGAGAAGTACCGAAAGAATTTGGACCGTCCATCAAAGGAGACGCGTGGTGAGTGGTCAGAGATTTGGGAAAAGTCCCGAAATCCCATGGACCGTTGGATCCACACTCTTAAGAGCCATCGATCTCTTACACGAACTTCCATATCGGAATTCGGAGATTTAAATGACAAGGAGTCTTGGAGTCGTTGCATTTCGAACTCCCGAGTACCGAAACCCTGAGAAAGGATCCATACCGTCGGATCAGGGGAGGCTTACAGCCGTTGATCTCCCTTTGGAGGGAAACTTGGGAGACTTCGTGGTTTTCGGGGATTTGAATGGGAAAGGAAGAAGTCATGCATCGTGATTTCCCGAATCACGAAAGGTCGTTAAGAGCTTTGTCGGTTTAAGTGTGTGGTCACGAGGACAAGACCCAAACAGGAAACTTGTACTCGCCAACCCTTTCGGGGTTCGACGCTTCACTGTGTCGGGGTTTGCAGAGTCGAAAGACTTGACGCTCTGGTAGCGCTGAGTCGCGAAGAGCGAAAGGACGCCATATTTGTTCGACATGTGGTCATGACCCGCGATCCTATGGGAACTGACGAGGGAAGAGCTAGCTTACGCTAGACCTTCGTAGACATTTCGGGGGTCTGATCATTGAGAAATCGACGAAAAATTCGATTTCCATAGTGGGTATGTGACAAATTGGTATCAGAGCATGGTTACAACACTCGACCTGCTTGGGCTCATAAACGAGTTGCGCAGAAGCTCCATTTGGAACACTCTTAAAAAGAGTAACCCTCTATCTTAACCCTCTTAATTCAAAAAGGTCAAAGTCCGAAATGAAAACCCGACTGTGTATGCATGTGAAATAAATATGAATTTTGCGTGGGTTATAAAAATGTATCTAACTATTGACTAACAACCAGCATTTGTCTTTGCACACAAGCGGAAGATCAATCGCGGGAAATTATCAACACATAGTATGGTGACTCACCATGAAGTGGGAGAGGACTCCCACAATAGAGACGAAGAGTCTGACGAAAGAAGGGCAGTAGGGACCCCTCCAGATCTAGCCGAGACTGTGAGGAGTCTCATGGTCGAATTACAAAGCTACAAGGCTAAAAATGAAAGGATGATGAAAGAACAAAAAAAACAAACAGAAATTAACGCAGTTTTACTGCAAAGTTTATCCGATCTACAAAGACAAATGCAGCATGAACCTGAAACTCAGAAACATGGTCATATCAGTGGCCACACTGAGATGACCACCTTGAAAAAGGTCCACCCCAGAGGTAAAGGACAAGTGTCAGATGATTCCTCTGAGAAGGAAGCTGGCGATTCAAAGGGCTCTTCTAACAGTAGAACCAGTTCCTATCCCCAAAGAAAACAGAAGAAGCAAAAGTCTTCCAAAGATCGAAAATTCGAAGAATTCAGAAAGGCCAAACCACCCTCCTTCGACGGTGAAATAAAGAAGGGAGAGGAAGCAGAGGCCTGGCTGCTTGGACTAAAGAAGTATTTCAAAGTCCATGACTTTTTAGAAAATATGAAGGCCCGAGTGGCCACCTTCAACTTGAAAGGAAAAGCTTCCATTTGGTGGGAAGACCTTAAGAATGTGAAAAGGGTTTGCGAAGAGGACCTGTCTTGGAAACGATTTGAGAAGTACTTCCGGAAGAAGTATCTATCGGAAAAATATTTCGACGAAAAGACTAAAGAGTTTTATGAACTCAAACTGGGACAACTTACTATAGAAGAATATGTTAACAGATTCCTCAACTTGTTGAGGTATGTACCTTATATAAAAGCAGAAAAGGAAAAGGTGCAACGCTTCATCAGTGGGCTACCCAAGGAATATCGGAACAGAATTGAATTTGATGAGCCAAAGACCCTAGAAGGCACCATTCAAAAGGCAACCTACTGTCATGAACAGTTTGAGCATCGAGCAGAACCTCGTGAAGGGTGGAAACCGAAGAATAGTTCAAGATTTCAGAAAAAAGGGGATCAAATCCCCAGGATTTAAGAACTACAAGAAGAACCCAAGAATGAACTTTCCAGCCCGGAGTGTACACCAGCAGAACTTTCCCTCATCGGGCGAAAATAAAACTTCTGGACCTATACCAGTGAAGGTGGATAACACCAAGAGAGAACCTCTGAAATGTTGGGGTTGCGGAAAGGAACATCTCCTGAGAGACTGTCCACACCGACAACAGAATAGTCGGAGGATTTATAACATCCAGGAAACTACTACCGTCAATGATGTGGCCAGGAGTGTGCCACAAATTTATGCAGCCTTGGATAATAACCAAGTTGACCATCAAGCTTCAGTAGTGGAAATAGAAGGTATGATTTTCAACCATCTAGTGTCTGTTTTGATTGACCCTGGTTCAAATTTGAGTTATACAGCCCCTAAAGCTATTGATAAGTGTAAACTACAGCCACAAAAACATACCAAGCCATGGTTGGTACAGTTAGCCACTGGCACCAAAAGGAAGATAGCAGAGGTTATACCAGCCTGCCAATTAATGTTGGGTGAATTCCCCACCCAAGCAACCCTTAAC
>ML828325.1:58146-73695 GCA_009831015.1 Picea engelmannii
TTTGATATGTAATAAGCATATTGAAAAGTTTTGATATCCAAGCTTTGTAGTGATTGAGAATTCCAAAGTTTATAGCGTCTTTGGCGGATGTATATTTCTTGAAATGTATTGACACTTATTCTGAGATGCGTCAATAGGATTGACTGCGTAAATGTTCACATGACGCGACGTTCTGCAACACCCCTGACAGCTTAAATGTTTGCATTCTGCGAGGTGCTTAGACAGCCTGAGAGTCTTAAATGTTTATGTAAATACGGTTCTTGAAGTACATTTTTTCTCGAAATTTTCTATACAGTTACAGTGAATTTGCACTTGATTGTCTACCGCTAGTTCAATAGCCATTGTATGTTTCGTCCTTGTTCTGCCATTGAAGCTACATACATTGTTTACTGGTTCAATGACTGCTTCTTCTTCGCTAGTTTGTCGATTGTTGCCATTGTATGCTTCATCCTCATAATGTCGTAGGCGTAGAGGGACTATAGCAATCGATAAATCGTTGACTGCATATTACTTTGTCCTTTGACCCGAAATATTTGCACAATACCTATTGTTGGAGCTATGGAAATAAAAGCATATATTTTTATATAATAAAAAGTAACATATATGTATTGATCTGATTGGATAAGAGATTGGAGGTCTTATTGCCGGCTTCACTATTCCCAATGTACTATATGGCAACATATCCAAAGTTTTTCTCGTAGACAGTATGTTTTAATCATATATTTTTCTTGTATCTTGCTTCAAGGTTGATTAATGCTAGCATTAGTTTGAATGTTTGTATTAGCATTTTCTGCTACCCGAATATATCCGCAAGTTTTGATATGTAATAAGCATATTGAAAAGTTTTGATATCCAAGATTTGTAGTGATTGAGAATTCCAAAGTTTGTAGTGTCTTTGGCGGATGTATATTTCTTGAAATGTATTGACACTTATTCCAAGATGCGTCAATAGGACTGACTGCGTAAATGTTCACATGACACGATGTTCTGCAACACCCCTGACAGCTTAAATGTTTGCATTCTGTGAGGTGCTTAGACAGCCTGAGAGTCTTAAATGTTTATGTAAATACGGTTCTTGGAGTACATTTTTCCTTGAAATTTTCTATACAGTTACAGTGAATTTGCACTTGATTGTCTACTGCTAGTTTAATAGCCATTGTATGTTTCGTCCTTGTTCTGCCATTGTAGCTACATACATTGTTTATTGGTTCAGTAACTACTTCTTCTTCGCTGGTTTGTCGGTTGCTACCATTGTATGCTTCATCCTCGTAATTATTGAGGCTACATACATTGTTTACTGGTTCGGTGAGTGGTACTTCTTCGTTGGTTTCTCGGTTGTTGTTTGTTGTTGTTTCACTGGTGATTCGAGTTGTGCTTCTGCATTTCATCGTTTCAGAGTAAGTTTCGATGTCGTGGTTTCATTTTGTATTCCTTGTTTGTTGTTTAGTTTGCAGTTTGCAAGTAAGAATGTTTGTTTATTTGTAGTCGCATGTTCCTTGTGTGTTTCCGGTTCCTTTTCTGTTTGGGTTGCAGTTTCGTAATCGTTGGAGATACATATGTTGTTCAGTGGCTTAGTGGTTCTTGCCGATTCATTGGTTCCCGGGTTGCTGGTTTTGTTTGTTTGGCTGGGGTTTTCACTTTGGGGCATTGGGGGTGTAGTTCGGCCTCTTCGTGCTTTCTCGCTGGTTTGGTCCTTGCTGGTTTCTTTTCTTTGATTCGGCCTTGCAGGGTTGGGGTGTAGCGGCGGTGGTTGGAGATTTTCTTTTTTCTTTTTTCTTTTGGATTGTTATTGTCTTGTTTGGGGCGCTTTACGGTGTTTAGCCCCTGCACCCACCAGTGGATATGCAATTGTTTTATTTGCCATGTCTGCCAGAGTCAAGATTTGTTATTATGTGAGATTTTCCTGGTGCTGCAGTCCTGCCATGAAAGAAAATAGTTGCATGCAAAATTGTTTGAGGATTACATGTGAAGTGACAACAACCGCTGTTTTTTTGTTGGATTAAAGCATATGTATGTAGGGTACATTTATAAACCATGTATAGTCATATGTGTGGATATAACATGACATGTCCTTTCTCCTCTACATAGACTGGTGTGCGCAGGATGCAATTTGTGTTGTTCTTGACATATGATATGTGCAACAAAGATTCTGCAAGATTATATTTTCATGTCTGGAAGCATGTGTTAAGCTAGTTGTTTCATATTGCGTTGTTTCATTTTGTTTCATATTATTGTTGTTTCATATTGCGTTGTTTTGTATTTCATTTCAGGTCTGGATATGTGTTAAGCTAGTTGCGTACCTTCCCACATGATAAGTTTTCTTCGTTGCATACGTTTATTCCTGCATACTAAGCTATTGCATGTCTGTTGTGTTTGTGTTGCATTGTTGCATTTAAACAAACTGGATGGCTGGACAGGACGAAGGACTCTTTGGCGGGTAAATAGACTTGTTTCTTTTTGTTTTACATGTTTGTTTTCAAACTAACTTGCCTTCCTGTCGATTGCATCTTTCGCGTTGCTGCCTTGGAAAAAACAAGTTGCTTGGACAGGGAGATGAATTCTTCTGTGCAGCAGCAGAAGGTTCTGTGGTACAAACTTCTAAAAGGTATACCAAGTGTGTCGGCAAATTAAAGATACAAACCGGGTGCGGGCATATAATATAGAATGCATATATTTGCTTAGTCCTGATGTCCATCTGCAAAATGCTTGCATCAGAAAAAGTTGGACTAGTGAGACGGCCATGAGCAGTCAGTCATCCCAGACATCGGCGGACCGACAAGGCCAAAGGTAAAGATGCATGCATTTTTCTCTTACTATGTTTACTAGACAAATTTCCCAGGCTATATATTCATCTATGGCATGGTGAATATGCTGATGCCATCTGCAGTACATGGTTTGTAGCTCGCAAGAAGTATCAACAAGTACGAGCGAGACGCCGAACCTGTTGCATGTTCCGCAGACTAAGAGGTGTCGTTGCGAAACTCTGGCTCCATAGTTCATCAAAAGTATGTGTGTACTTGTAGCACACTACCATTCACTTTAGTTTTCCTATTCAAAAAATGTCTTCAGGTCTAGAGTTATGACATCCAAAGTACTGTCAATAGAGGCCTTGAACAACCGCCAAACTGGACAGGTGTTCGTCGGGGACATAATGGTTGTCTATACCACCTACCTGGACAAGGAAAACAAAAGTAGACCCATTATGCGTGCTGATATGACAGACAAGGACGCCATGATGACAGTCACACTGAGTGTTCCTCCACAACTTGTCCAGAAACATGCAGAAAAGATATTGTTGTGTAATGGGATAAATAGTTTATGACCGTGGTGATTGCGATCGAATTATTTCGGTCAACGAAACAAGCATTGTGGAAAAAAATCCTCCTATTTGTTCAGAATACCGCTTCCTCCTGGACTCGACTATTAGGCAACTTGCACAGAGCACTAATATTTACCCAATGGGAACGATTGGGGCTGCCGTCACACTGGCCAGGAAATTTGGGTCGCAACACATTCTTTGTATAAAGGATGGAGAGTCGGACAACGAGAAGGCAATGGTACCGCTTTTCATATTCAGTTTTTTTGTTTACTTTCACTTCTGCATGTATGTCGAATAAGTTACACAAATATTGCACTGTTCCATGTTGCAGCTACAATTGTTCGATATGTATTCAGATTTGTTTTCGTCAATGGAACAACAATTGCATAGAGGGCAGATTCCACTTATGTTGTTCAAAAATATAACAAAAAAGAAGGATGCTAGAGAAACGATCTTTCGAACAACCCAGTCAACGTTTGTAACAGAGTTGCGAGAAGATACAGTAAAGGATCTGAAGAAGCTAGCTAGCTCTACAATTGTTGTGCGTATACATTTACAAAATCATCCTTGCTTTGCTTATAGAAATAGCCTTCAACAAATTTCTGCAACTGTTAAATTTTTTTTTTTGTTTTAAAGGGGAGGGTGGGATGCAGTTGTGTATTATATTGTTTAATGTATTAATTCCTTTGCTCGCATTCCTAGGTTGAAGGTCTTTTAGTTGCAGCCAATGTGTACTCGACCCCCTTTGAGCCTGTTTGTGCAAAATGCCATTCTGTTGCCTCTACCTCCGCTTTGATAACTGATGATACGATTGATTGTCTGCGATGCGGTGAAAAATGTCCATATATTTATGGACATTGCCTCAGTGGTGTTATTCGAACCGTGGGAAACACAACCGTGCACTGTACGATCAGGCAGCCGCTGTTACAAAATGTGCTTCCTGAGTTGGCAGAGTTGTCGTATGAAACATATCTACAGAAAAAAGGCAAGCAATGTCTACATGCTGCGGCAACTTCGGATACAAAGCAAATTCACCTTAAATGAGGACAATGCAATTTTGCATATCAGCTGAAAAGGGGGAAAAAAATTTATATGCAACTTTGAGAGGAAACGAAAATACCTCATGTCTCTCTGTAATATTTGTTCAACATCCAGATGAAAGTTCGTTTCAACAGAAAACAAATGCGGCGACGTCTTTTCTTTGTATATCAAATTGTTTGGTGCAAAGGTCGATGGGTTCTACTCTATGGAACCTTCTGGGAACTTGCTTGTGAACTGTTTAAAGTATGGTTGGTTCTTGGTTATCTACTTTGTCTGTCAATTTGTATACCCTGGAACTCCAGCTATTCTTTGGAGGACACCGAACAGTATAATTGTTTTTTTTTAGCCAGCTGGGACGCAGATCCGCCTGGTAATTTCTATGGCACTTTGATGCAACTGTATTGTCACTTGCTTTAGCAGATTTCCTTGATCGATGAACTTGGTCAAACTATTGTTCTGAAATAATTTGAAATCAACAAATATATAGTGTCCGAACTGCGACTGTCCTCACATACAAACAAGAGGCTCTTAAAATACAAATTGGTCGTTGTTTTCGCATTTTTGCTTATTCGATGAAGTTAGTTAGATTAATATCCTGGAATAATTTGAAATCAACGAATATTTAGTGTGCAAAATGCAATTGTGCTATCATATGAACAACAGGCCCTTAACATTCAAATTGGTCATTGTTATGCTTGCGGTTATAGAATTTAAAAAACTTTTAAGAATAAGTGATTTAACATCCTTTAATAATTTAATGCACTATCTCTCAAGTCCATCTATCAATCTGTATATGGCGGATCTCCGAGCGCTATTCAGAGGACAAGGAACAATGAAACTGTAATGTTTCCCTAGGCAGCCCACAGGTTCCTTTGTCAATTTGTATATCGTGGAGTTGTGGGTAGATTTTGTACAGCGCGGAACAATAAAATCCCAATTTTCAACCCACTAGCCCGAACAAAAGAGGCCCATTTTTCAGCCCGCCAGCCCCACAGCCCCCAATAAAAAAAAATCGTTAAATATGAAATACATACGGAATTGTTACGGGACAATAAAAGTGCAATGTTCAACGAATCAACCCGAGTCCTCTTGTCAATTTGTATATGGCGGAAGTCTGGATGCCATTTCTAGCAGAGGGAACAATGAGACTCTATTTTCAGCCCGCCCGACCATGAACCCCCCATCCAAAAACTGCCTAAAAGTGCAATGTTCAGGCAACCAGCCTGAGTCCTCCTGGAAATTTGTATATCGCAGAAGCCTGGGTGGTATATGTAGGAGAGGGAACAATAGAGACTCTATTTTCAACCCACCAATCCGCGATCCAAAAACTGCCCAAGTATGGAATGAAGAATCTGCATATGTTGTATAAAATCTCATTCCATAGTTAATATAGAGACTATGTCCACAAGTCCGCTTGTCAATTTGTATATCGCGGAAGTGAAGATGCTATTTGTAGAACACAGAACAATAGATACTTAATTTTAAGCCCGCCAGGTCATGAATTCGCGATCCAAAAAGTGATCATGTATGGAATGAGGGATCCACATATGTTCTAGAACAATGTGTTTGTACAGTGGGGAACAATAGAGGCCCAATTTCCAACCCGCCAACCCCAAAGCCCCCGATAGAAAAAAATCGATAATTATGAAATTGATACGGAATCGCTACGGGGCAATAAAATTCCAATGTTCAACGAAGCAACCCGAGTCCACTTGTGAGTATGCAATGAGGGTTCTGCATACTTAATTTTCAGCTCGCCTGGCCGCGAACCTGTGATCCAAAAAATGCCCATCTATGGAATGAGGGATCCGCATATGTTCTAGAACAATACAAATGCACTGTTCATCCAAGTAGCCCGCAACTCCTCCTGTCAATTTGTATGTCACGGAAATCTGGGTGCTATTTGTAGGAGACGGAACAATAGACACTATTTTCGGTCGGCCAGGTTACGAACCCATGATCCAAAAACTACCTAAGTATGGAATGAGGAATCTGCATATGTTGTATAAAATCTCATTCCATACTTTATATAGAGGCTATGTCCACAAGCCGGCGTGTAAATTTGTATATTGCGGAAGTGTAGGTGCTATTTGTAGAACACAGAACAATATATACTTAATTTTTAGCCCGCCAGGCCGCCAACCCGCAATCCAAAAAGTGCCCAAGTATGGAATGAGGACTCTGCATATGTTCTACAACAATACAAATGCAAAGCAACCCGTAGGCCTGCATATGTTGTAGAACAATGTATTTGTACAACGCAGAACAATAGAGGCCCAATTTTCAGCCCGCCAGCCCCAGAGCCCCCGATCAAAAAAATCGCTAACTATGAAATTGATACGAGATCGCAACGACACAATAAAAGTCCAATGTTCAGCGAAGCAGCCCGAGTCCACCTGTCAATTAGTATGCAATTAGTGATTCGCATATGCTGTATAAAATCTCATTCCATACTTTATATATAGACTTTGTCCCTAGATCTGCGTGTCAATCTGTATATCGCGGAAGTGTGGGTGTTATTTGTAGGATATAGAACAATAGATACTTAATTTTCAACCCGCCAGGTCGCGAACCCGCGATCCAAAAAGTGCCCAAGTATGGAATGAGGGATCTGCATATCTTCTAGAACAATACAAATGCAATGTTCAGCGAAGCAGTCCGTAGCAACTCGTGTCAATTTATATGTCGCGGATAGCTCCAGAGCCCCAGATAAAAAAAAATCGCTAACTATGAAATTGATACGAGATCGTAACGGGACAATAAAAGTCCAATGTTCAGCGAAGCAGCCCAAGTCCACCTGTTAATTTGTATATCGCTGAAGTCTGGATGTTATTTGTAGGCGACGAAACAATAGACTGTTTTCGGTGCGCCAGGCCACCAACGCGTGCTCCAAAAACTGCCTAAGTATGCAATTAGTGATCCGCATATGTTGTGTAAAATCTCATTCAATATTTATATATCGATTATGTCCACAGGTTCGCGTGTCAATTTGTATACCGCGGAAGTGTGGGTGCTATTTGTAGGATACAAAACAATAGATACTTAATTTTCAGCCTGCCCGCCCGCGAACCTGGGATCCAAAAAAGTGCCCAAGTATGGAATGAGGGATGCACATATGTTCTAGAACAAAACAAATGCAATGTTCAGCCAAGCAGCCCGTGGCAACTTGTGTTAATTTGTATGTCGCGGAAATCTCAGTGCTATTTGTAGGACAGGGAACAATACAGACTCTTTTTTCGACCCGCCATACTGTAAACCCGCGATCAAAAAACTGCCTAAATATGGAAACAGGGATCCGCATATGCTCTATAAAATCTCATGTTGATACTTTATATAGAGACTCATCTCCGCAACTCCCGTCGTCAATTTGTATATCGCAGAAATCTGGGTGCTATTTGTAGGAGACAGAACAATAAAGACTCTATTTTCGGCCTGTCAGGCCGTGAATCCAGGATCCAAAAACTGCGTAAGTATGGAATGAGGAATCCGCATATGCTGTATAAAATCTCATTCCATACTTTATATAGAGACTATGTCCAGAAGCCTGCTTGTAAATTTGTATATCGCGAAAGTGTAGGTGCTATTTGTAGGACATGGAACAATAGATACTTAATTTTCAGCCCGCCAAGTCTCGAACCCGCGATCCAAAAAGTGCCCAAGTATTGAATGAGGAATCTGCATATGTTATAGAACAATACAAATACAATGTTCAACCAAGCAACCCGTAGGTCCTCTTATCAATTTGTATATCACGAAAATGTGGTTGTTATTTGTAGTACAGGGAACGAAGAATCTGCATATGTTCTAGAACAGTACAAATGCAATGTTCAACCAAGCAACCCATAGGTCATGGTGTCAATTTGTATATTGCGGAAATCTGCTTGCTATTTGTAGGACACAGAACAATATTTTGTATTTTTTCAGCCCGCCAAGCCGCGAACCCGTGATAAAAAAAGTACCTAAGTATGGAATAAGTGATTCGCATATGCTGTATAAAATCTAATGTCTATACTTTATATAGAAACTCATGTCCGCAACTCCTGTTGTCAATTTGTATATTGCAGAACTGTGGGCGCTATTTGTAGGGCACAAAACAATAGATACTCAATTTTTAGCCCGCCAGGCCACGAACACGCGAAACAAAAAGTGCCCAAGTATGGAATCATAGAGTCAGATATGTTCTATACAATCTGATGTCCATACTTTATAAAAGTACATGTTTAACCAACCAACCCGCAATGTTGAACCAACCAACCTGCAACTCTGCCTATCATTTTGTATCTCGCGGAAGTGTAGGTGCTATTTGTAGGACATAGAACAATAGAGGCTCAATTTTCAGCCCGCCAAGCAGAGAACCATCGAGCCTTCACGTCTCCTGGGTATATCTTCTTCCGTTTTTCTTTTGTAACTCACCTGACCGCTTTCCATATGCAATAGTTAATCTTTAATGCTAGTAGCCATCCTACAACAACCGTTACAGTTGTCATTAATGTCCGAAATTTCGGAGAAGATTTGTCATTAATACCAATTAAACTAAGATTTGCGCACAAGCATGTTATCCTTTCCAAGTATTCATTTCAAAGGCGACACAATCTTTTTTTTTTTGTCCGTCGACGAGTTGGTGCTTTTAAGAAATTTCTAATTCTTAATGTCTTTTCGCCGTCATCGCCACCTTCGAACTTTTTTCTAATTGTGCAATTAGTGAGTTGTGATGGTCACAACTCATTCTGCACGAACCCTGGAAATTGTCATTGATCAGTGAAAGGCTCGAGGAGATATTCCATTGATACGCATTAAACTAGACTTTGTGGAGGCTTATATTATCCCTCCCCGATTTTCATTTGAAACATCGTCTCGAGCAAACATAAATTCTTGATAACTTGTGGCAGCAGTTCTCTCCACACATAGTCAACACATTGGGGCATAATGGCCACAGGTTCCACTATTCCAGGGCATATTCTTACTATTCATCTCTCTCCGGCCACGATCAAAAAACGAGATGGTCCCTTGGTACACCGAGAGATATATTTCAAGCCAAAAAATTCAATGCCAACGTTGGTTGCTCAAAGAACCTACCCACTTGCAGTCATGCCTGTCGCAGAACTTTATGCCATGAATTCCAAGCCAGAAGAAGATGATCTGATGGATGATGATATGGAAATGGATGATGGCAATGCATAAAATATTCCCACTCCTGGGCCCAAATTGAAATGAACCATAACGAACAAACCTTCCCGGCTCGGTGATCACAGTCATGACAACACCAAAAGGAGTTTTAGAAAGAAAAAAAATGGACAGTGAACGCAACAACCACTTTGCACCGCCAAAGTAGGAGTTCCAGAGTTCCAAATTAGTCTGTTCTGGGCAGAAGAGTTTGACTGTAAAGCAATCATATGTTGATGCTTCCAGAGATATATTTCAAGCCAAAAAAATATTGTTTAACATTTTCGGGTATCAGGCTCAAAAATTTCGCTGCTGCAACGCATTTTCCTACTAGTCATCTCCTTCTGCCCATAATGGACTAATTTGGGCCTCTGTAATTGCACGTGCAAGCTGTACCATGAATTTTTTTCGACTATGAAGAGTCGGTTTCAACTAAGGGCTATTCCACTTGCCCTGCAACCATTTTCGTCTTCTTCCTCAGGCAAAGCTTCTAAAAAATATAAATTTCAGCAGAGGATGATTAATCGAGGAGAAAACTCCAAGGATCTTGCATATTGCGGAACCCGTGCTTGTGTTTGTCGCAAATACCTTCAATATTTTCAACCGAAGAACTGGATCCAATTTCTAAGCATAGATGTACAGTACTCAGTACTTTTCTTATTTTTTTAAATGGATTTGCTATTATGAAATTTTGGCCTTGGACTCTTCGTCTCTGCCACTTTTATGGGTTTCATGCATGTTCTAATTGGCATACTTCGGTGCTCTCATACTTCTTCGATCTTCTGTTTACTAATACCAATGTAAAATGTTCCAGCAAAATCGTTCTTCTTATTTCTAGAGATGCAATTATTAAGTTTTAATGTTAATTAGTACAAAACAAAATTCACTACTTCAGTTGGTATGTTATGGTCATGGAATAATGTATCAAGAACATGACTGTACGCGCATGTTGCAATAAAATGTAATCTTCAACAACGCATTTTCTGATAACTAGTAGATCATGATTTTGCAACAATGGGGCTTCTTTGAAACCAATTCGAACTTATGAAAAATGTCTTCCGCCTTTCTATTTTCCCAATTCACATGTTTCCAACCACCGCTTCCCCTTTCTTTAAATTGACCCTCTATTGTTCCCTGTCCCACAACTGCCACCCAGAGTTCCGCCATATAGAAATTGACAGGAGGACCCCGCTGGCTGCATCAACATTGCACCTCTACTTTTCCAGGACCTCCAAACAACATTTGTAGCTCTGCTATATACAAATTGACAGATACACAAATTTGCAACCGTTCTTAGATCATGCTCTTTTCCGTATTACGGTCGACCTATCATGCCCTTTTCATGATCTCTTCCGTTTTACACATTTTGCCCTCAAAAATTCCGAAACATGAAATTTTACCCTTTTCAGTATTACGGTCCAACTATCATGCCCTTTTCCGTGATGCACATTTTTTGCACTGAAAACTTTCGAGAAATACAATTTAACCACCGCTTCCTCGCATATTTACTGGAACTATTGTCAACCCGTTTTGAAGCCCATCTGTCCGCTTTCCATACTTCGCCATTTGTTCAAATTTCTTTAGGGAATCATCCCTTTGCAGGGTTGAAGAAATATTCAGTTCGTAGTCATTGTTTCCTATACCGATGTCCTTTTGGAATTAGTAGTTGGAAATTATACATAAGATCTTATTTCTACGCATGCAATTAGCAATTTCCCTATTCCATACTTAGCCATTTTGCTGAAATTCCGCAAATATACAAACCGGTCGTTGAACTCCCCCTTCATGATCTCTTCCTGACTATCCTCGTAACCCTTTTTTGAATCACGTCCAACCGCTTTTTAGAACTTGTCATTCTTTCCTTGCTCTCTGTCATCTCCGTCACCTTCGCACTTCTCTACAATAAAAGAAAATATAAAGTTTGTTATATATATAGACATATCTTGTTTCTAAATATGGAATTACTGGCATTTAATTCTAACAGGCCATCATGCAGAAACCGTATATATTGTCATTGATGGGCGAAAGGGCCGAGGAAATCTCGTATTCATGCGCATTAAACCAAAATTTGTGGGGAGATTATATTGTCCCTTCCAAGTGTTCATTTCAAAATCATGAAATCCCTTTCACACCGTGTGGCCTTCGCACATTCAAGAAACCTCCATTCCTTAATTGCTCTTCGTCGTACCCGCCGCCTTCACATTTCTAAATATGCAATAAATAAACTTTACTCCTAACAGATCATCATGCACCACCAATACCGATTGTCATTAATCAACGAAAGGCTCGAGGAGCTTTCCCATTCATAAGCATTTAACCAAGATTTAGCAAAAAGTTACATTATTTGTTGTGACTGTTCATTTAAACCATCATATGCAGCAAAGCAACCTTCTCATAAACCTATGGCATCAGTTCCGCACCAGTTCTGTGGAGATACAGTGAACATCTTCAGTCATCACGACCAGAACTTCCACTGGTCCATGGCATTTTCTTATTACTCAACCTTTGCCGCAGAGAACCAAGTAATTTGGACCTTCGGGATTTCTCATGCAGGCTGTGTCCCTGAGGTTTTTGACTGTAAGGACCTGGTCTCTTGGTGCGCCGATAAATTTATTGCAGAGAAAAGAATTATTCCACTGCACGACCGCTCTTCTGTTTCTTTATCACCTCAGCTCTTTCAGCATATGCTGAAATTGCCCAAGCCAATATTGACGTTCAAAGGAGAAGATTGCAAACAGTTCCTAGCAAAGCATAATAACAGATTGGACCTCTTGCCCCTTTTTTTGGAAAACTCGGATCTAGTTCCTGAAGATATTACAAGCATGCAGGTTAGTTCATTTAAAAATCCTTTTCGCAAAATTGTCTGGCTGTTTACAAGAATAACGGGACAGGAATCCACAACTATTGTTTCCCGCATGGCTCTTTACATTTTGTATTTCACAGTCAATGAACAAACCATTTTTTATTGGGGAAGGATAATTTCTTATGAAATCTCTTCCCAATTGTCAAGCTACAAAAGGGGAAAGAAATTTTATATGTCATTCTATTTAGTTTTTGCAATAGCACATTCCTGTCGATTTCCAGAACAGACTTTGTCCAAGAATGTCAACTGCGATTTCCACCCAGTAACGTTCTGGTACCGGACCTTGTGGAAGCACAAGGCTTTCCACTGTTTTTATGAGGTTTTTAATGGCTTCCTGTTTGTTTTCAAATTTTTCTTGTTAGGAGAAAATGCTCCCCGCTTATCTGAACATGCAACTAATTTTTTGGACAAAAAGGGAACATTCCAACATTTGGATAATTACACTGTCATAAGAATTTTTGTCTCCACAGAACAACCTTCTCTCCTTCCATGTCACATTACGGACAAAATTTTTATTGCAGAAGTAGCACATCAATACAACTACTGGTTCCATCTGTTCCAAAGGAAGAAAAAAAAACAGTTCATTCCTATGCCTTGGAAAATAGGGGAGTTCGTGTTGAAAAACGTCAACAAATTTGACGATTTCGCAGCACATTTTAGTATCTCCAACCTCAGATATGCTGAACACATAAAAGGATTCGACCCCTATGATATTCTTAGACAACATTTACATTCACTTGGCCTCGACGATTGTTTTGTAAATAAACACCTACCCAAAAACAGAGACAGTCACAGACCTGCCTCTGATGTCGACAACGTAGAGACAGTGCAAAGTTGCACCAAATTGTACACGCAATAGGGGAAATACCCCAGTGACAAGAGTGTTCAATCCGCAAATACCACTCCAAAAAGTATGACATCCTGGAGCATCGCTCAAACGACCCATCACAACAACAAAGAAACCCAGAATTCTTCAAACGGAGGAGTAGATAACGACCCTCCTCACTCTAAAATTGATAGTTCTCACAAGATTCCAGTGGAGAAGAAGAGAAAAAAAAATGTGGGGTAGGCAGAAGACCCGGAAATTCAGAGTGAGAACATGGAAATTGACACTGATCTGGATGCCATGTTTCCCTTCTTTGATCAGCCCGAGGACGCCATCCATTATAGCCATCCAATGGACATATCCATTGCCCAAAATTTTGATGAAGATGAATCCTTCGTGTTCCAGAGCGTTGTTTTTGATAGCCAGAACAAAAAAATGATATTTCAGAAGAAAAAAAAATGTTAAAAATATCAAAGGCAAATCTTGTTCAGAGGTTGACGTTGCCAACATGCGGCTGTCCCAAATCTGTCAACTTCACATTGCGACCGGAGAAGCACTGCATGACTCCATTGAATGCATGGAGACCCACAATGCCAGACTGAAGGACTGAGTCAAGGAATTGGAAGACGTTTTCTTTCCTATGCCACTACTTGTCGATCCTTTGGCAATAGCCATGCCTGGCACCCCTGCACCCAATGTAAAAACACCCTCCACCCTACTCGCATCCTGTAAAGGACATGTGGAAAACAATATCATAAAAAGAATGGAATTGGTTACTGATGCCTGGAAAAGATCACAAACCATCGCTTCCCTTGGAAACATGGCACATATCTTTCTCGAGCTTTTGCAAGCTGAATTAAAAGATGAAGAAAATTTCTTCTTAAAAACGACCATCCCTTTTGGCAAGATTGTCAACAATATGACAGAAACAAAAAGAAAAGAAGAATATCTTCCATCCAAAAACCAGATCGGCCAGTTGAATGCATGTTGGAAAGAAAAAGTAAACAACCTGCGTCTCATTGTTCAGTCATGTGAACAAGTCATATCGAAGAAAGATAAATTATTCACAAAGCTGTCAAATATAGACTTAGTCGGGAAAACAAACGACTTCCAAGACCGCCTCTTAATCGCAAACTCCTTGCCCTTAACCAGAGAAGAGTTCGATAAACAGGTTGCTATGTTGAAGACCTTCTATCTGGAAAAGTTTTACAACATCCTTCAATTTGATCAATCTCACGTCCATGACTGGCTAGTCAAATATGCAGTACAGAATGAGGAAATTCATCAGGCTCTCTCTAATCTTTCTATCAACTTCCAGGAATTAGAAAATGATCTTTTCAACATCAAGATCCGGAATGAGATCAACGTCACCCCAATGAGAGCGTACATTGAATAATGGGTCGAAAGGAAATTGAAACAGGCCGCTAATGAAAGACGACAGGCAGTTGCCAGCATTCCAGCAGTCGTGGAGAACATCCTTGAAACCGCAGTCGTCGCCGACATCAATGAAAGGGCAGCCACAAGCAAATAGCCAAAGCGCTCACATGTACCCTCACTGTAAGTTTACTCATCCCATCTTTCTTTGTTTCTCAACCCAATTATTCTGCTTTCTTAAATAAACATGTATAGGCAAACACTTATACCTTTCCATTTATTTTATTTTGCAGTTGTTGCACTCTATCTTCTTTCCACAATCTTGTTTCTTGTAAATATTTCTCTAATGGTTCGCGGGAGCCCCAATCCCAGTCTACATGACAAACGCATTGAAATTCCAGTTTATATGTAACACACTTTGTTTTTTTTGTATATTTCAAAATTTGCAGTGGTATGTAACAAACTTCTATTTTATGACAGATTTCAAATAAAAATGCATCTAAATTTTTATATCCTAAAGATTCTACTCTTATCTTTCAGCACTTTGTATAACAAATGCATTTATTTTTTAATATGTTAGACTTTTATTCTTATCCTTCAGCAGTCCGTATGGCAAATGTTCACAAATACATTAAATTTTTTATATTTCGTATCTCATATTAATTTTATGTCATCATATATTTTTATCTTTCACGAGTCCACATTGAAAATGCATTTAAATTTCCAAATTTAATCTTGCACTGTCAACAAATTTTTTACTTTCTTATATACTTTGAAAAAAAAAATGTTTGCTATATACTTTCCAAAATTAGATGGTGCCCGGCCTGCCAACCATCATTTACTTTTGCCCCATCTTCCAAAATATGCACCTTGCACACAACATTTCCCTCATATACATTTTGCACCAAACACTTCGTTTCATTTACACTTCGACCCCATTTTTCAAAATTTGCTTTCTAACCT
>ML828327.1:21147-32159 GCA_009831015.1 Picea engelmannii
ACGCACTATATCTACATAAACAAAACACATGCTTTATAATAAAGTTCAAAGGTTAACATTAGTTGAATATGCTGATAACATTAAACATCTCATATACATGAATGATCCTAAAGTTATCGCAAAAGTTGAGCACTACTTCGACTAGAAAGTAAAAGAAGCCTTAGAAAATCAAATTGTATCCCAACATTTGAAACATTTGAATAAGAATAAAGACCCCATAGCACATAAAACATGGAAAGTGTTGATTCACTTACTACAACATTCTTAAGAGATACTCCTCCATGATATTTCATTTAAATATTTTGAATTAATGAGAGAAGGTCAACCAAGTTGCTTTCTCTTATTCAATTTTAAAAAGGATACTACATATTTATGGCTACTAAGACCATTATGAGATTTTGAGCCATTTATTATCTTGAAGACTATGCAGTAGCTTGTATCAATGTAGACCATTATGATATTTTGAGCCATTTATTATATTGAAGACTATCCAGTAGGTTGGATCAATCAAAACATTAAGATATAATAAATTTTAAACATGATTTTCTAAATATTTTTAATATTATTATAAAAAAATTTAACTATTTTTTATATTTTTAATGTTATTATAAAATTTTATTGTAAAGTGAAATATGTAACAAAATAATTTGTTGAAATTTTCTAAATATTTTTTTATTTTTAATATTATTATGAAATTGTATTATGAGGTGAAATACATAACAAAATAATTTGTTGACATTTTGTTATACATTATTGTCAGTATCTTTATGTTGAATGTTCATATTCTAAAAAATTATTGGAATACTGAGAGGGGGGTGAATCAGTAATAACACAATTATAATCTTTTTTATCCAAATAATCCAAGTGTTATATCAATGTAGAATTATTATCCAATAATGAGCAATAAGAAAGGAACAATCACACACATACACAGTACACTAGTGTTTTACGTGGAAACCCAAATCGGGAGAAAACCACATAATGTTTTTGCTTATATGTCTTGAAGAATTACATTCATTGGAAGCACCAACTTCCTTTTTTTTTTTTTTTTCAGCTGCAACTGGAAGGAGGCTCCAACCGCCTTTTTTCTCAGGCTACAACCTGAAGGAAGCTTCAACTCCCCTATTTTCTGGCTACAACCAGAAGGAGGCTACAACCCCCTATGTTCTTTGGCTCAACCGGAAGGTGGCTACAACCACATGTCCTTGCCCCGTCCAACCGCCCTGAAGTAGAAGTAGAATGATGGAACCACTATCAAACTATCACTGTGAGATATATTGTTGTAAACCTGTACCAATAAACCTGAATCATGCATCAACCTGTACCTCAACCTGTAATCAACCTGTACCATAAACAAGTGCATCAACCATGCACCAACCTGTACCAAACAACCTGTAATCAAAATGTAGCATAAACAAGTGCATCCAACCATGTACCAAGTATGTACCAATCATGTGTCAACTACACATCAACTATGACTCATCAATATGTACCAACATCATCAACTATACACCTCATGTATGTGCCAACTCATCAACTACTTGTCTCAACCATGTACCCAACATGTACCTTAATCAAAACCCCTCATCAATTTCATCATCCAAATATGATTTGTAACTCTGTAATAGACTTGGTGTATATGATCACATACCTGCAAACCTTCATTTACTTTAACAACAAGAGACTAGCATTTTCATCAAACTTTTCTTTAGTCTCACATGACTAGTTTTGGATTAGTCAACAACCCTAAATTCAAATAATCAAAACATTGTACCTGTAATGAATAAAGATCTGAAAGTGATAAACAATTTTCTTTAGTGTGTTTTATGCAATTCCTCGAGGTGTCACTACTTGGAACCTCTCAAAAAAAGAGTTATAGCAAAAATGACATACCTTGCTGAATTCTGGCTTATTCTAGAGAGCGACCTTGTAGAGCGTGCCCCGCATGGAATATTTATTGACTCGATCTAAAACTATTACAAAGGATACTAAATACTGTACGATAACCAATACATTTGGTATTACTCAATTTGGATCTGTTATGAAGAAGTTATGATGTTTTTACCCGAAACACCTGTTTTAGACTAGTTTCAGGACTAGCCACAAACCCTATTTTCCACGGAGTGTAACTCCAAAAATACAACGAACCACAAGATGAATTGTTTACCATAGATACTTGGATATGTGTCCTCAATGGCATAGCAATTTCACAGTCTGAATCATTCTAGAATTTTTTTTATTGTGAAAATGGTCAGATGACTTGTAAATAACATACCTTAGAAAGCATCATCAAAGGAATTTATCCTTCCTTGAATTCCGGCCTTCTTTTCTTCACCTTTCCTCAGAAATTCATCTTAGATATCATTTGGTTACCTTAGACACCTATATATATTCAATATTCTCAAGTGATATTTAAATGAGAGAGCCTTGTCTCTTATTTATACTCTCCAAGTAGCTTCCTTAAAAACATCTTCTAGGTCACTTTGCCCACTTTCCTTATTTTAGGGTTAACCCACCTCTAATTTCTCCATTAAATTTATTATTGAAATAATTTATTTTGTATTCACTTTGAATTACAGTACACTCATCACTTCTCTTTTTTATTTACCTTTTAAAATCTCTTAAACCACTTTGAGTACTTTGACCTTTTGGGGCTTCTAGATGATATATGAGGGTCCTCCAACTTCGTAAGGTCATAAATCTCAAACCATGAGGAGTTATGTGATGTTCCACATACCACCAGAAATGGAATGACATGTACTATCCATATATAATAGTATTACCTGCAAATATGTCAAAACTAATACCATTATCCATCAAGCAAACTTGGGTCCATTACCCAAACCTGGGTTCTCCAACTTCTCATGGCCATAACTCTCTAACCGTGAGGAGTTATGTGACGTCCCATATACCACCGGAAATGGAATGACAAGCACTATCCATATAGGATAGTTTCACTGACAAATTCACTAACCTTCATCTCATTATTCCACAAATAAGCATGGGTTCTATAACCATACTTCTTGGAAAACTCAATCTGCAAAGCGTCTTCCCGTAAGGGCTTTCACCATAAGGGGAACACTTTGGAGTTTATCCATTTGCACTTATTATCAACCATGAAAAGAAAATAATGAGTCATCTTTACATCAAACAAAACTTGGGTCCATTACCCAAACCTTTGTGCTACCGGGCTTTCTTCAAGTGTTGACATCAATGACAACTAACCTTAATCAACAATCTCCCCCTTTGGCATTTATGGAAACACTCTGATGCAATACTGAAATCATATCACTCATGATCCCCTTAGAACCATGCCTCTGTCTCATGCTCCCCCTGGAACCATGCCTCTATCCTCTGCATCTGATAAATCTCTCCCCCTTTTTCATCAATGGCAAAGGTATCTTTCCATCTGGGGCTGCTCCCCCTAACTGAACTATCCTCTTATGGTGATTCCTTGTGTACATATAAGACATATAAGATAAGCATTCAAAAAACATTCATTTTGGAGAAGAAATAACTCCAAGTCTCTGGCGAAGATATTCAAAGGCTTCCCGTGGAAGTGGTTTTGTAAAGATGTCTGCCACTTGTTCTTTTGTGCCCATATACTCAACTCGGATGTTCTTTTCTGCAACCTGCTCCCGTAGAAAGTGATACTTGATTGGAATGTGCTTCGTCTTGGACTGCATCAACCTGTATATCTGTCAGAGTTTGTTTCATCCAAAGAACTTGTGTACAACATGATGTCGCTGCAATATACTCTGCCTCGCCTGTAGATAAGGATAATGATGATTGTTTCTTTCTTAGCCATGATACTAAACACTCACCCAAGTAGAATGCTACTTCACTAGTGCTTCGTTGGTTATCAATACAACTTGCCCAATCTGCATCTGTGTGGGCAATAAGTGATATATTCTTTCCTTTTGGATACCATAATCCAAACTCTTTTGTTCCTTTGAGATATCTGAAAATCCTCTTTACTGCTAATACATGTGATTCCTTTGGTGCTGCTTGAAATCGTGCCACTTGTCCGACTGCCTGCATTACATCTGGTCTGGATGCTGTCACATATAGTAGGCTACCAATCATTGACTTGTATTGCCTCTTATTTGTAGACTTTGAATCATCATCTTTGCTCAACTTGCAACTGGTTTGAATGGGAGTGATAACTGGTTTGCGATCTTCCATTCCAAACTTGTTTAGCATTTCCCTGATATACTTGGTTTGAGAAATAAAAATTCCTTGGTTGATTTGACATATATGAAGTCCCAAAAAGAAGGATGGTTCTCCAAGTAACGACATTTCAAATTCATTCTGCATATCTTTTGCAAATTTCTGGCTTAACCTGTCATGATCACTACCAAAAATAATAAAATATTACCTTGACTTACCTTGATGTAGAGGTTGTTTTCTGCACTTTCTTTTCTGAACCCTTCATGCTGTAGATACTTATCCAGTCTAGAGTACCATGCTCTAGTAGCTTGTTTTAGACCATACAAGGCCTTCATTAGTTTACACACATAATCTATATTCTCTGACAACTGAAATCCTTATGGTTGTTCAATGCAGACTTCTTCTTCAAGTTCCCCATTCAGAAAAGATGATTTTACGTCCATTTGATACATTTTAATATTTTTGGAGCATGCATAAGCTAAAAGAAAATAGATTGCTTCCATTCTGGCAACTGGGGAAAATGTCTCTTCAAATTCGATTCCTTCAACCTGTGCATATCCTTTACATAGCAATCTAGCTTTGTTCCTTGTAACATGTCCATCTTCATTCAATTTATTCCTGAAGACCCACTTTGTGCCGATCACATTCTTATTCTTTGGTCTTGGAACCAGTTCCCAAGTGTCATTTTTCTCTATTTGATCCAATTCTTCATCCATGGCCTTTTTCCAAAATTCATCCTTGTTGGCTTCTTCAAAACAGTTTGGTTCAATTGTAGATGAGAGTGCTAGGTATGTTTGTTTTGGTGAACGGATTCTTCTTCTAGTTTCAACTCCTGCATCTTTGTTTCCGATAATCTGTTCTGAATGGTGATTCTTATGTACTCGTCTACTGGGTGTATTTGGAGGCACTTTCTGAACTTCCTCTTCTGCTTCTGTCAGATTCTCTTCATCTTCCTTTTCTACTTCTTTTTCATCTTTTGCTTCTTCTTCTAAGGGTTGTTTCATTGATTCATTTTTTACTTCCTTTGATTTTGATTTGCCTGTTTAATCAATTGTCACGTTGATGTTTTCCACAACTTTGTTCAATATTAGATTGTAACACTTGTATGATTTCTTTGTACTTGAGTAACCAACAAGTACTCCTTTGTCCACGCGAGAGTCAAACTTTCCCATTCTGCCATATTCTCTTTTGATATAACATTTGCTTCCAAAAACTCTGAAGTGCTTTACATTTGCTGGTCTTCCTTTCCATAGTTCGCAAGGATTTTTGTCAGTGTTGTTTCTGAGCATTACTCTATTTTGAATGTGAACTGATGTATGCACTGCCTGTGTCCAAAAAATATCTGTCAATTTTCAATCCATTAGCATTGTTCGAATCATTTCCTGTATTGTCCTGTTCTTTCTTTCAACAACTCCATTCTGTTGAGGTGTCCTAGAAACGGAGAATTGCGTTTTTATTCCATGATTGTTGTAGTAGTCCATAAATTCCTTTGAGGTGAACTCTCCTCCATTATCAGATCTCAAGCATTTGATTTTTGAATCCATTTCATTTTCAACCATTTCCTGTATATCTGTCAGAGTTTGTTTCATCCAAAGAACTTGTGTACAACATGATGTCATAGGCTACAACCTGAAGGAAGCTTCAACTCCCCTATTCTCTGGCTACAACCACAAGGAGGCTACAACCCCCTATGTTCTTCGGCTACAACCAGAAGGTGGCTACAACCACATATCCTTGCCCCGTCCAACTGCCTTGAAGCAGAAGTAGAATGATGGAACCACTGTCACACTATCACTGTGAGATATACTGCTGTAAAACTGTGCCAATAAACTTGAACCATGCATCAACCATGCATCAACCTGTACCTCAACCTGTAATCAACTTGTACCATAAACACGTGCATCAACCATGCACCAATCTGTACCAAACAACCTGTAATCAACCTTTAGCATAAACAAGTGCATCCAACCATGTACCAAGTATGTACCAATCATGTGTCAACTACTCATCAACTATACACCTCATGTATGTGCCAACTCATCAACTATTTGTCTCAACCATGTACCCGACATGTACCTTAATCAAAATCCCTCATCAATTTCATCATCCAAATATGATTTGTAACTCTGTAATATACCTGGTGTATATGATCACATACCTACAAACCTTCCTTAACTTTAACAACAAGAGACTAGAATTTTCATCAAACTTTTCTTTAGTCTCACATGACTAGTTTTGGATTAGTCAACAACCCTAACTTGAAATAATAAAAAAATTGTACCTGTAATGAATAAAGATCTGAAACTGATACACAATGTTCTTCAATGTGTTTTATGAAATTCCTCCAGGTTTCACTACTTGGAACCTCTTAGAAAAAGAGTTATAGCAAAAATGGCATACCTTGCTGAATTCTGGCTTATTCTAGAGAGCAACCTTGTAGAGTGTGCCCCGCACATAATATTTATTGAATAAATCTGAAACTATTACACAGCATACTAAATAATGTACTCTAACCAACACATTTTTTCTTACTCAATTTGGATATGTTATGAAGAAGTTATGATGTGTTTACTCGAAACACGTGTTTTAGACTAGTTTTAGGACTAGCCACAAACCCTATTTTCCACGGAGTGTAACTCCAAAAATACAACGACCCACAAGCTGAATTTTTTACCACAGATACTTGGATATGTTTCCTCAATGGCATAGAAATTTCACGATCTGAATCATTCTAGAAAAAACATTATTGTGAAAATGGTGAGATAACCTGTAAATAACATACCTTAGAAAGCATCATCAAAAGAATTTATCCTTCCTTGAATTCCGGCCTTCTTTTCTTCACATTTCCTCATAAATTCGGCTTAGATATCATTTGGTCACCTCATACACCTATAGATTTTCAATATTCTCAAGTGTGATTTAAATGAGAGAGCCTTGCCTCTTATTTATACTCTCCAAGTAGCTTCCTTAAAAACATCTTCTAGGTCACTTTGCCCACTTTCCTTATTTTAGGAATTGCATAAAACACACTGAAGAACATTTTTTATCAGTTTTAGATCTTTATACATTACAGGTACAAAGTTATGATTACCTCAAGTTAGGGTTGTTGACTAATCCAAAACTAGGCATGTGAGACTAAAGAAAAGTTTGATGAAAATGCTAGTCTCTTGTTGTTAAAGTTAAGGAAGGTTTGCAGGAATGTGATCATATACACCAGGTCTATTACAGAGATACAAATCAGATTTGGATGAAGAAATTGATGAGGGCTTTTGGTTGAGGTACATGTTGAGTACATGGTTGAGACAAGTAGTTGATGAGTTGCCACATACATGAGGTGTATAGTTGATAATGTTGGTACATATTGATGAGTTATAATTGATGAGTAGTTGGCACGTGATTGGTACATACTTGGTACATGGTTGGATGCACTTTTTTATGGTACAGGTTTATTACAGGTTGTTTGGTACAGGTTGGTGCATGGTTGATGCACTTGTTTATGGTATAGGTTGATTACAGGTTGATGTACAGGTTGATGCATGGTTTAGATTTATTGGTACATGTTTACAACGGTATATCTCACAGTGATAGTGTGACAGTGGTTCCTTCATTCTACTTCTACTTTAGGGTGGAAGGACGGGGCAAGGACAGGTGGTTGTAGCCACCTTCCAGTTGTAGATGGAGAACATAGGGGGTTGTAGCCTCCTTTTGGTTGTAGCCAGAGAATTGGGGAGTTGGAGATTCCCTCAGGTTGTAGCCTGAGAAACTAGGGGGTTGGAGCCTCCTTCCAGTTGTAGATGGAAAACAAAGGAATTTGGTGCTTCCAATGAATGTAATTCTTCAAGACATATAAGAAAAATCATTCTATGGTTTTCTCCCGATTTGGTTTTCCACGTAAAACATTGGTGTACTGTATATGTGTGTGATTGTTGATTTCTTACTGCTCATTATTGAATAATAATTCTACATTGATATAACATTTGAAGAAAAAGGATTATAATTATGCTATTACTGATTCACCCCCCCTCTTAGTAATCCAACAATTGGTATCAGAGCAGTTTCCTTCAGAAATCAGTGTAACCACTGAAAGGTAGATCATGGAGAGTACCAACTGGTATAAAAATGGTACACCACAGTTTGATGGACAAAAGTATGTTGTTTGGAGCATAAGGATGAAGACATATATACAGGCACATGGATTTCAAGGTTGGCAATCAATTGTAGATGGATACACAGCACCAACAGTTCCACCAACAAATGACAAAGCAGTGAAACTCGGTGAGAATAATTCCAAAGCCAAAAATACACTTTTGAATGGTCTCAGTGATACGATATTCACCAAAGTTGCACATTGTAAATCTGCTAAAGAGATTTGGGACAAGCTTTGAAATATTTATGAAGGAGATTCATAATTCAAAGCAGCAAAGCTTCAAACTTACAGAGGTCAGTTCGAACAACTAAAAATGAAGGAAGATGAAGATATTGCAGCCTACTTCTTACGATTCGATGAAACAATGAATGCAATCATAGGATTGGGAGAAGAAATCGAAGAATCTGTAATTGTTCAAAAGGTACTAAGATCTCCTCCTATGAGATTCAACCCTAAGATATCAACACTAGAAGAAAGATTGGATTTAAACTCAATAAGAATGGATGAACTGCATGGAATCTTCACAGCATATGAGATGATAATTGAACAGGAAAATCCAGATGTAAAAGAAGCAGCCTTCAAAGCTTCCAAAAGATCAAAGAAAAAGAAAAAGGAACAAGAAGACTATAGTAGCAGCAGTGACGTCTCGAAAGATGATGAAAAAGTGGCCAACTTCGTCAAAAGACTGAACAAGGGAACCAACGGTAGGTATAGAGGTAAGCTTCCTTTAATTTATTTTAATTGTGATGGTATTGGTCATTTTGCTAACAAATGTCCTCATAAGAAAAAGAGAAATGATGAAGGTTACTCAAAAGGAAGACAAACATATAAAGGTAAAAGAACTACAAAGAAAGTTTTCAAGAAAAGATTTTGCACCAAAGAAGACATCTCATCATCAGATGAATATGAAGTCAGTGACAGTGAAACATGGAGAGTGCTATTCATGGCAGTAGAAGACTCTGATAAAGAAGACTCCGAAGAAGAATATGAAGAAGCATATGAAGAAGAAATTGAAGAGGCATAAGTTGGCTTCCGAGAAGAATTAATGAGTGCCATAGAAGTTATCAGAAGAGAGAAAAAAAAAACAAGAAATTACAAGCAGGACTAGATAAGAAAAAAGACACTCAAGAACTAGAACAAATGATCACAAAATTGAAGGTTCAAATAGAAGAAGATAAAATAATTGAAGAAGCACTCAAAGAATAGCTAGAAGGAAACGATATGATCATTGGAAACTTGGAAGCAGAGATTGTCACACTAAGAAAGGATATTCAAAAGAAAAATATGAAGAATAGCTCAAAAGTTCTGGATGACATTATCATCAGTCAAAAATCTCATCTTGACAAGTCCGGACTTGGATACAATCAGACAGAAAAGGGATCAAGCTCCAAAACAAAAGAGCAAGAAACAAATCCAAAAAGCTATGCAGAAACAATAAAAGGGGATAAAAATATATACAAGGAAGATTACATGGACACTCCTCCACCGAGAAGATTCATATTTCAGAATCAACAACAGATAGACAGGCCTCAAGAAGAAGAAGGATTCATAAGAGCACCTCCTTTCAGAAGATCTTCAGCTACCAGGTATCGAACTATATTTTTTTGTTTATGTTATGCATGCAATAATTTTGGACATAAAGCTGTAAATTGCAAAGCTAATAGCAGGAACAATAACTACTTTGAGAGCCATATAGAAAGGGGTTATTCAAGAAGACCTAGTGAAATACAGAGATGAAGTTACACCAGGTTTGAATCTTTGAGCACTGAAGTGGAATGTTACAAATGTAACAATTTTGGACACATGGCCAAAAATTGCAGAATGACTATCCCTCCTAAAGAATCTCAACAGCGTCACAAACAAGAACCTCAGGAAATGACATGGATAAGAAAGCAAGATCAGTATAGCAATGAAGAATGCACAGTTGCTCTACAAGATAAACAGAAGAAACGTGGTTGGTATGTTGACAGTGGATGTTCAAAACACAAGACAGGTGATAGAGACAAGTTTCTTACATTACGAAAGGAAAGAGATGGATCAGTCTCCTTCGGTAATGATGATTCATCCAAAATCATTGGAAAAGACACAGTCCGAATTGGGAACAAGAATGAAAAGGAAGAAAATGTTCTACTAGTAGAAGATATGAAACATAATCTTTTAAGTGTGAGTCAAATGTGTGACGAAGGTCATAAAGTTACTTTCGATTCACAAAAGTGTGAGATAAGAAAAGAAGGTTCAGGGAAATTGATCGCTACAGCTGCAAGAACTTCAAGCAACATATATGTGTTAAGCGAAATTGGAAATGAAAAGTGTTGTCTAGGAAAGGAATATGAAGGTTGGCTATGGCATAGAAGAATGGGTCACATGCATTTTGATAACCTTGTCAAAGTCAGAAAAAGAGAAGCAATCAGAGAAATGCCCCAGATCACGAAACCAACCAACACTTTATGCAAGCATTGTCAACAAGGAAAGCAAACAAATACCAGGTTCAAATCAAAGGAATATTCAACAACAAAACCACTATAAATTGTGCATACTGATCTAGTTGGACTAACTACAACAAAAGGCTTAAAAGGTGAGAGATACTTTATGTTATTAGTTGATGATTATACAAGAATGACTGCAGTTTGCTTTCTCAAGAACAAGTCAGAAGCTTTTGAAAACTTCAAGATCTACAAGGAAATGGTTGAAAATG